>VYZW01050321.1:3705-15478 GCA_013401315.1 Balaeniceps rex
TAAATCAACACTTATGAAGCACTGAGTTCAAAAATGTTTATCCATCGTGAATTAAGAACTATTATATACACGTTACTCCAGAAGGATGACCAAAATAAGAAAACAATTTCAGAATTACAAGCAACAAATTCAGGTAAGAATTACGCTGAGGTTATTAACTGCTATGGATTCTTAGTAATTGATGAAAAATAACCATTTATAATGTTTAGTCTATAACCAAGAGGAAAAAAAATAACCATTAAACAGCTGTTCTAAGAGTTGATGAAAAATTTAAGAGACTTATCTCCTGTATATTTCACCTTGACAGTAATGCTTTGGTTTTTTCTTACACTGTACCCTATGAAGGGAAATGGTGATTATCCAAATGATCCTATTAGCGAGTAGTACAGGCAGCTTCCCTACCAAGTGCTGAACAATATTCATAATACTCCTTCAGTACGTTCCGTAAATGATATTTATAGTGCAAAAACAAACAAACAAAATCCCCAAAACCAAACCAAAAAACAAAAAAAGAAGAAGAAAAAAAAAAAAAAAACCAAACCAAAAAAATCCCAGAAAAACCCTGGTATCGAATCAAGGGAGAGACCTCCTAGTCAGACTTCCAATTTGTTTTTTTCTGCTCCAACTGGACAAACATGACCACCTATTAAAAAAACCAAACAGTCTGATAGTCTCAAAAATGAAACAGAAGTTTAGTGAAAATTTACAAAGATGGAAGATGACCAGTCCTGTGGCAAAACTAAAAATACGTGCTTTTTACTACTCTTTTTTGCTTGTATACTGTATGGAGGTCAGTCAGTAGGTAGATTGTGAAACAAGTATTACAACTTAGTGCCACATGTGAATATTAGTTTAAATATATGTTTTACATTGCTTCTCTGAATTTGAAAAAATGCATTTTCAAATTCAAAGTAAAAATCTAGCTACACATTGTACTTCACCCAAGATCAAAAGAAAAATCATGTTAAGAATAATGTTTCTGAAACAGATTTTTAAGTGAAATCTCAATGGCACCATTACATCGTATACATGACAGGCAGAAAGTGAAAAGCTCAAGTACTTAAAAATTAATTACTATAGTTTGAATTAACACATAAGAATTTACCAGTATTTAGAACTAGTTGTCTCTAGTAAGGTACCACATACCTCAAATACAGCTGTTAAATAACCATTTCAGCAATTACTCCCCGCCCTCCCCATAACTTCATTGGTTTACTCTTCCTTAGAGTCTTGACACCTCATCACCACAATCTTTACTTCCTCAGTTAAATTACTGTTTATGTCACTATGAGCTAATATTCTGGGTGGAAAGCTTTAATGAAGTTTCTGAATAGCCACGGACAGAAATTTCTTTCATAATAAGTCAGTCACTCACAAACCAAACTTCACCTATGAGCAAAAGATCCATTTTTATTGACAGGTTGTCCCAGCTGTGCTGAATGATAAATCAATTATTTGTGTGGCTACATTCTGAATGAGAAGACAAAAAACCCTAAGCAAAGGCAAACAGAAGAAAATACTGCAGGTCACCAGGCCTTAAACCGCACCCGCCCAATCCATTACTGCTTGTGCTTACAGATGAAATTAGAAACCCTGATTTTCCAACCCTGTGATCTACAGCCAACAACATACACGCAAAAATACCTGATGGATTCAGTATCAATGTGCACAGGAGCAATTCTCTCAAGAAGAAACTTTATCATTTCCAGGAAAGGATTTGTTGGTTGTTTTGGATTGCCCAACTTCTTTGTTATTTCCCTCTGCAATATAAGTTTCAATTAAATCTATAATCAATTCTGTTCCAAAAATATTCACATATTTTAAGGGCAATTCTTACCACACATCCTTCAGCCTGTTTGCAAGAACATGTTGGGCTAACAAGCATTTCTAACTGACTTCTTATTTTTTCATCATCTTCTAGAACTTGTGTGAACTTTTTCATGAAATCTTGAGCTTTCCCTGGATCAGGAAGGTTTCCTTTAAATAAGCAAAAGGAATCACTATTTATTCTAATAAGTATCAGTATTGTAAATTACACAAGTTTGAAATGTCACATCAAGGAAGTTTGTATGTGTGTTCAAGTTAACCAAGAAGGGGGATGGGGCGGGACGGGACACCACAAAACGTCTTAGCATGTGCAGACATATCTCTGAGGACACCAGTTTCTAAAACTTTGTATACCCACACACCTTCCATGACTATTGCTTTCTTCTCCCTTCACACTCATTTTCCAGTAAGTCTACTTGTTCCTGCTAATAATATTAACAGCTGAAGTTGACCTCAGAATGCAAAGCCCATACTCCACAGAAACATATATTTGGTAAATAGATCACCGGATATGACAAGTGTGAAAAAACCCCAAAGGGGTATTTTTGTTAAATTACTCCTTCACTAAACATAAGCTTTACAACAGCTTGCATCACTTAAAAAAAAGCTTTAAAAATACATTTTTTTAAACTAAATATTAATTTCATATTTACATTTTATATTCTAATAGGACAATTTATTGGCAAAGTGTTAGCATACTATTTAAGATGTTTCATGGTTTTGGTACAGTAGGTGTTAAGCAATGTTGGCACAGAAAATGGTATAGGACTACAGGATAGTTCAAAACAAGTTCTACTAAGTATTTGTTTTGCTGTATTAGGTTTTTTTTCAATGCAACCCAGTACTAAAAGAATCAGAAAAATTACAAACTAATCAACTATTATATTATAAATAAAAAGAAAAAAGGATTTGGAACATGGCCAACCAGGCAGCATGATTCATTTTTTCCTCCACATATTTTTCAAAAATGTACATAGCCTTAAGTAGTATCTTTTTTTGCCAGAACAGTTTGCCTTTTTAAAAAAAGGTTGATTTAAAAACAAAATTCCAGAATTGTAGAGCAAGTTTTTCTTCTTCTTACTGGTTTTAATGCTATTGGCATGGTGGGCTGGGCAGAGCAAAAGTGTTGCTTTGGGGTTGGTGGTTTTTTCTTTGCCAAGAGTTCAGGTTACATAGAAGTTCTTCAGTTTCTAAAGTGCCTTCCTGCTACTGAAACCCAAACTCTTTTGCATTCTCCCAACAGAACTTAAAATACCAACACCTCAAAGAGAGGTAAGTCAGTAGATAGTTTAGTGGGTTAGTTAACATCCATTAATATATATTCTATAACGGTAAAGCAGACACTAACACTCTAGATCATCTACATTTTGAATTAGTCTACAACAGAGACAGCCAAAATGTCATGTGATAAGCTTCGTGACTGGGAACTTTTTACAGTAAGGAAGTAATTCTGTTTAAAGATGTCTTAATTCTTTAAAGCATATTGTTACAGCACGTTTATAATGATTTGTTATAAATGTTATCTGTTACAAAACTTATTTGTTATAAGCTTATCTCAAATGATTTTTAAAGCAAGAAAGCAATATATTTCAACTAATTTTTAGACAGTGAAAATACTTCAACTGACTTACTTGTTATAACCATCACTTTTGAGAATATAGCTTTACTGCTGGCATCTGTCTGCAATTCACAAAAGAAAAATGTATTATGTAAAAATTTTACATTATATATTTTCACTTGAATACTGACTGAGCAAAATTCCATAACGCATTATCAACAAGTCAACACCTATCGTTTTGCTAACGCATCAGTGTGTTAGAAATCAAAATCACCACTGCAAAGTTAATGCTAGATAGTTACAGGAAGTAAAAGGTAGATCATGCCTACATATGCTTATGTAAAATATTTTTATTACTTTTCAATCTACTATATAACTTATAAACAGCACAAATGAGTTATTTCTGTAACTGTTGTCCATCTAAAGCCTCTTTGTTTTTAAATATAAACTAAACAGCAAGTATGAAATTCACTTTATCTTGATCAGATATTGATTTTGAGTAGTCTTGGCAGTAGTTCCCACCTTATTGTAAAGAATGGAGCAAGCCAATTGCTACTCCTGTTCAGATGAACAGGGAAGGCAGAGGATAGCAGCGTAATTGTGAAAGTAATAATCAGGGACCATGACAACAAAAAAAAAAACAAAAAAAAAACATAACTGCATTTCAGGATATCTGTGAAGCTTAGATTTCAGTGAAACCATTGCTGACATAAAATCATCCAACAGCTCCTTACGAGCACAGTAAGTTACACAAAACAGACTTTTATCTCATTTATTTTCCTCTTGTCAGTAATTCTTCTGGTACAAGATTTCAAACTCCACATACAAAGTCCACCTTAAGAGTTAGTTCTGACAGTTTTTTGTCATGCAAAAAAAAAAAAGAAAATTAACTAGCCAATTTGTGGAAAATCTGGCAGTGTTTGAGAACAGTGGCAACCTTGGAAAGATAGGAGTATAACAAAAATATAGCATGAAATTAAGACAAGCAATGTTTTTAGCAAATGTCCTCTCCATCTTGGGACATGGACACCTGGCACATCATTCCAGCTATTAAGTATTTCTGCAGAACTTTCCATCACTTTTTAGTGTTGGAAGAATGCTGTAATTCTGGGGGCTTTTGGCTGTCACAGCTGAACAGGCATGTTCAGACAAGAAATTAAAAAAACAGAAGTCAGGGTTTGCGGTAGCAAAGGGCTGCTGGGGTGACCTATGCAGGAAGAGGTCAGGGACTTCTGTGCCGGTCCAGCACACCTCCAGCCAGCTCTGCAAACAACAAACCGACCCACCATCCACCAAAACTTTGACCAGTCAGAGGAGCCTATGGTGCCTCTGAGAAAACATATTTAAGAAAGGGTGGTAGCCGCTAGGGGCAACAAGAGAGATGCCAGGGCAGGAAGAACAGCAGAGCAGGAGAAGAGAGAGATGTCAAAGGAAAGGAAGAGAAACCTGAGCAGAGGCAGAAGAGATGTCAGGGTAAGAGCCGCTGGAGCAGGGGTGGAGAGGAGTCACTGGAGAAAGTACAACTCTAAAGGGACTGCGGCCAGTGGAGGAACCCACGCTGCAGCAGTGGGTAAGAAATGAGGAACAGCAAAAGGAAAGGAACCACCGTGCCCTGACCCCCATCTCCTGTGCTGCCATCACCTCAGCGAAGGAACTGAGCACGGCGCGCAGCAAGGGGCCTGGGGACCACGAAGCGGAGAAAAGAGGTGTCCAAAGGGGAGCCAAAGGGTGTTTCTTTAAGTGTTTACTTGTTTGCTTTTATTACTCAATACCAGAATTGATAATTAAAAGTTTATGTTAATTGACAAACTAAATTAAGTAAAATTCCCCGACTCAAAACTGCTTTGTCGCCTGTGACAGCATCTCAGGTCACAAGCCCCTAAATTCTCCCACGCAGTCCTGTTACTCAAAAGAAAAGTGTAGAGAATTAATACGTAATAGCAAAAGATATGAAAGCCACATGGACAAATGCAAAATTGTCAACAGCATATGCTGGTTTGAATGTGATGCTTATGCTGGCATTTATCAAAACCTACATGTTTAATTTCATATCATATTTTATAATTTACAATTGAGAAAGAACTTTCATTAGCTCTCCCTGAAAGCAAAAGGAAAAGTTGAAATTTCACTTTCAACTGAAATGCAAAAAATATCAAGAAACTAACTCAGGTTTTAAATGCATAAGCGTATTTAAATTACACCAAAGAATATAAAACAGTACATGAAAAATATTTCAGTGCAGTCACTGAAACACAATGAAGTATTGTTGTACTAGCAATTACTGCGCTTAGAATTTAATACAACATTACAGCATGTTTTAAATGCACTAAGTCAAAATTATGAATTTCACTGCAATCAGGACTGAAACAGTAAGGGATACATTTTGATTTGATAAGTCTTCTGTCTGCAAGACAGTAGCATTTCCAAGCAGATACATTAGATAATCCAACCACACTTGTAAAAATGCAATTACCCACTCTTCCTGTTCAGGTAATTCCAGCAAATGGATAATTCAGTCATAAAAGTTCATTAAATTTACTGTGGTATATGAGTATAGATGCATATTGAAAATAAAAATGGCACGCACACACACATATACGAATGTGAGGATGGCAACACTTTCTACTACATAGTATTTCTGTTAAAAAAACACCAGATTGAGCTTTTAGCATTAAAGTTCTAATCACATTCCAAATTATATCCAGAATTTCATCTTATGATTTTTTCCCCAAAAACATGAGCATGCACATACATAACTAAAACAAATCTAAATTTTACTTTACAAGAATATCCTAAATGCTCAATAAATGTTTATTTTGTTGTTTCTGAGCAAATTTGTAAAAAAAGAATTCAATTGTACTCCAATATCTCCAATACAACATTTAAGAAGTTTCCAAGAGGGAAGAGAAACAAGTAACCTGTTGGGATAAAAATATTCCAATTTCTTGAATGTTACTAATAATACATAAGATGTTAGGGTGTATAGGTACTTTTTCTTAATTACTCAATTTGGCAGTCAAAAATAATACGTTGGGTTTTCCCTCTTTCAAGAGCCAAAACAATCCTGGCAAGATGTAACACTGGGAGCAAATATTTTAGTATCAAACGACTGGCAAAATCTTTTTAAAATTTCTAAGCCACCCTTACGTCTTCACTTTTACTGACAAAAGGTATACACATTTCCTACTGCAAGTGTAGTATAATGGAATATCAGTTAACTTTCACAATATTTTCTATCTGTCATTAAAAATAAAGCTTGAGATAGTAAAACAAATGGAATTAAAAAATAGCTTATTCTGTCAAGTAAAACTGCATATTCATAGTGGGATAAAGACAAATTGAACTCACTTTGGGTTGTTTTATTAGGTCAACTAAATCCTTTACTTGATGTCGTAGCAGGTTTTGACATTTCCACATTTCATTCAATGCTCTAAAAGAATAAAAAAGAGCTGTCAAAGTCATCTAATCAATAAATAACACAACGGTCCCATAAGAACCTTTAAATTCTTTTCAACTTCAGACTCAGGAATGTGCTTATCACCTAAAATCTCATTGCTGTGTGAGCAAAGGCTAAATGGTTCCTAATAGCATGGTATGGAAAATTTAATTGGTCAAATTAGACTGGAACAAAGTGTGATTTTTGAAACAAGTTTCATTTCGGATGCTTAACTACACTGCCTTTAAAAGAAGTAGGAAGTAACTGATGTCTGGCCCATCAAGAACTCATTTGTACAAGCCTGAAATCACTCTTCTAAAAACATTCCAAGAAGCAGGCTAAAGCAGATGTTTAAGATTTTTATCATCAAAACAATGTTTTTCTTACATACAGAAAGCAGCTACTAGATGAATACATTGTGAAAAGTGGACACGATTAGACTTGGAAGAGAGGCGTTAGAGATATTCAACAAAATTGAAAATTAGCACACTTTCCAGAAAAAATAAGCCACAAGAAAAAAAAAAGTCACAGCTTGATTTAAAAAACTTCCAGAATCCACAAGTAAAAAGTCAGTTCTATATAACTAACTGAAGATACCATATCTTCAGAATGAGTACTACTGCATATGAAAACTAGAATTCAGAAGTTATTTGTTGCCTAAAATAACAAACACTGAAAAGAAGCCATTCTGCATTTTTGTTTAGCCTACACTAAAAATTACTAGAACAGTAACTTTTTATTTTTAATATACTATTCTTAATTTTAGTTTGTTACAGCTGTAATATCTTTAGGCAGGTAACACAAGAAATGCAGGGGATTCAAACATCAGTTTCTCTAGTATTTGAAAGCTTTTTTAAGCCACTCTTATGTACAAGGCTTTTCCTAGTCTCCCACATGAGAATAAACTATATTCCATTTTCAAGTGACTGAGTACTACTAAATGAAAAACAAAGTAAAACTAACTAAATTCAGTCAAACTGAACATTACAGCAGCAAAATTAAATCCCACTTGAAAAATAGATACTATTGCTACATTCTATTTTCTGATAGTTCACAAACTACTACTGTCCATTGTCTTAGCCTACTCATAACAATTTAGAACTAATTTACAGTAATAATTGTATTAAAGATTATTTTGCAAGAACTCAAAATAGCACATACTTCACAGCATTTGAATCCAGTGTTGCATAAAGGTAATATAAACATTTCATTCGTTCATTTGTTTCCAAGTTGTGAGGGACCATGTACTGAGCAAAGATGCGTTCAACAAGTAATCTGAAAGACAGGATTAAGAAACTTAAACTGTAAAGCAAGAAACTGGTCTTGAATTGATAAAATGTTCATTCAAAAATTCTCAGACCTATCTAGAGATCAGTTATTGCATATCAAGACGGGGTTATTCAAAAACCTAAAGGTCAAATTCCTTAACTTTCAATATAACTCAGCGTAAAATAAGAAAAAAAAATATCATTACAGAAGTGTAATGTTAATGTTAGCAGTAGGACATTTAAGAGATGACATTATCAAAATCAGATGTATTAACCCCAAGAGGAACCAAATGGTTTTAGAGAAGGATGTCTCTTAATTATCAGCCCAAAGAGATGTTATCAGTGAATTTCATTACAGGTCAGTATTGGGGTAAATTCACAAATTGACCCAAATTAATGGGCCTAAAATAAAAAAAAAAAAAAAGAAATATCATGTTTATTATATCACATGTTATCATGAAGCCCAGAAGAAGAATTCAGAGACTAGTCAGAAGGAGCTGACTTCCCTCCACCCCTCCCCAGCCCCTTCCCCAAGGGCTGAGTTTATCCCATTTCTTTTGCTTCCACAATAAAAATGCAGGTACATTCACATGGAAATTATTAAAAGCTTCTGCTATAACATGGAAGTTCCTTATTTGGAAACAGGAGGAGAGAAAGGTTTGGGTCTACCAGTTACCTAGGAAAGACTGAGAAGAAAAAACAAAAGGAAAACTAAACCCATGTTGCAATCTTAAATACCAAGAAGGCCCACGACTTTTGCAAATTGAGGTCAACGTTAACAGAACAGAGCAAATAGGTAAAACATCCAATCACGTATGTTTAGGCTACAAATGGGAAGAAAATCCTTACACACAACTGGAGGGCGTGGTCAAAACCGAAACCCAGCTAGTTTAAAAAGATCTCAAAGTTTAAGAAAAATGTCAGTGGGTGAGACTGGATCTGAAAATCCAGACAGTTCTGTCCACTTCCATGGTACCATGAAATAATTGCTTGCTTTGGAGATGACTAAGGCTGCAAGTTTTTGAAAGGATTTGTATGGGTTTGCAATGCCATTTGTATCTGATCATGCTGTGAAGGCCAAAGGCTCATTTCCAAAGCCAACAAGACCTCCTTGGTTAGTCAAGGTGGACTAGTTCCCAAACTAGTTCCTCATGTGCAGCTATCTATTTTTCAATACGAACGACCATATACAAGTCTATAAGCTAGTACGACAGAGGCACCGCTTTCACCACAAATCCAGGACAAGGCTCTAATTCATGATTATTATTATACAGAAAAACTAACTTTCTGCAGAGCGAGATGCCTTAACTGTTGTCACTACACATACTAGACTTATCTTTAAAGCATACAGGAACAACATGCAAACGTAAAGCAAGTTCGTTAAAGCAATTTTACTTACTGAATTTTAACATAAAAATTAGCAAGCTACTGAAATATAAACAAAAGCCTCCTTTACTGAAGAGTGGTGAAGTACAGCCAAAAATTTTTAAATATTCCAACCTATCTGACCCTTTAAAATCACTTTTGGCCTTTTTTAAAAAAAAGTAGAGAAAACAACACAGGACAACATTTGGCTGCAGCTGTATAAGACTACATACTGGATCAAAACATACAGTATTATCAAGTCTCCTCCTTCTTGTCAGCACTTAAGCACAAAGGAAAAACAAACCTGCATAGTAAGTTACCGCACTTATCCACAGAATCACCTAGCTTTCATGACTGACTTACCGGTCATCAATACTGTTTTGATAATATATATGCAGAAGTTTATCTTTGATCCATGATATCTGTTTTGCAGCTTCTTTTCCTGCTTCTGATTGTAATGAATATTTCTTGTATATCTGTGCAAGTCCCATCATAGCTTCCTTCCTCACTCTCCACTTGAGAAAAAGAAGTAGTACCCAGTTTAGCATTCAAAACTCAAAACTGAAAAGACTACAGAATTTCCTGGTAGGTATTCCCTATTCTACACCAAAATAAAATAGTTTAATTTACAAAAAAAGTTAAATTGAGTTCTAAGTGCAACCCTTTCTCATTAGTACGTACATTGCATCGTGTCTATTATGCTAAACCTTTCAACATCAGTAACTACTATGCAAGTATGCCTCTTGAATTTAGAATTGTTACAAATTTAAGCCAACACCCTTTCTCACAGATCTATACTGAATACTTGTGATTGTATTGCGGGTGCAACAGGGAAAAGCGTGTCACCAAATAAAAAAATCAGGTAATAATGTTAATTTTAAAAGTTTACCATCAACAGCCTTGTTTACCATGCTTTAACTTAAGCAGCAAACCTCAAATGTTACCAAATACTGAAACATAGCTAAAGTACATTTCAAGACTATTCAAACTTAAAAGCTACTACACTGATTTGCAGTCTTCCAATGAACTAATTAAAAGCAGGTAAACTAGCTACCTCTGATGGTGGAATATTTTCCATCAGTAATCTACAATACATTTTGAAACCTGCTTGCAAAATCTCTTATGAAATATGTTAGAATGTTTCACAAGAGTCTCATTTTACTTAAAAATTTTACTAAAACTAGACAACTGGAACAACATTGTTGTGCTTCAGCCTATTATATTTTTTTTGATCATACTATCTTAAACAAAAATATAGCACAATGAAAAATGTGGCATTCCAGTCAGGGGCAAAAGATGCCTCATTAAATAGACTACTTCAAAATTTTTTGCATTATACTGGTTTTCATTAGTCATTGTAAAATTAGTTCACCATTTTTTGGAAGTACTGCATTTTAAAAAGTTGAATTATAGCCTAGAAATAGAACACACAGCCATTATTAGTACTAATTATGTCTTACCCGTTTGTCCAGTGTTCGTTCTCTGACAAAATTAAGCAGGTGATCATTGACAAGCAAAAGATCTTTTTTAGCAGCAGTAACTATGGATACTATAACATCATGCCTTATGGCCTCTTCAGGATCATGTGACCTTACTTTAAGATATTCTGGAAAAAACAGAATAAGTATTTCATTATAAGTATACAACTTCAGCTACTTTTCTTTCTCTAGACAGTACTTAACTGACAGAAGCAGAAAACATGATTTTCTACTGTTTTGAGCATCAACAGTAAGAAACCAATGGTCTCCTCTAAGATTAACTGGAATGTCAGTAAAACTTTTTATTTGCTTAGAATATCAAATATTTATACTTCTGGCATTATGGAAATAAGACTTACAGGGCTACATTTTTATTTTTATTATTTCTTATAATAGTTAGGCTATGTCTACATTAGCAACTAGTACAGCCCAACAGAATTGGATCTGTAGAGCAGAACAGACAGTGCTGAGAACTTGATATCCACACTATATACATTTTAAAGTCTTACTTCAGGCTAGAGGCTACTCTCTTCCTGCAGACTCCATCCCCTTTGGCTGTTGGAGCGCATTAGTTGCACTCCTGGCCACAGCTTCTGTATNGCTGTAATGCTTATTTAGACACATCCTAGTTTATTCAACTTAAAACCGTTTTTCTAGATTATTTTGTCCCATTGCTCAGTATCAATAATCTTATAAGCAGAAATCTTAAAATGATGCTAGTATAAGTGTCAAACATGTTAGCTACCTGTTGTCATTTTAGAAAGCTGACAAAGAATAAAATGGCAAAGTACATTTATCTTTTTAGAATTATGTATTTTAGGTTAATTTAGAAGCATAAATG
>VYZW01050324.1:0-37768 GCA_013401315.1 Balaeniceps rex
ACTCTATCAATATTGTGATAATGGCACTTTAAAGAGGTCTATTTTACAAGTGTTGAATGTAAGAGAGACCACAGCTGTGCTCATTAATTCTGAAGTATGCTCCTCTCTACGTACAATTTGCAGGTGTAACAATAGGAGTGTTGACTCAGTGCAGGTCTAGCTAGTGTTTGGATTAAAAAAAAGGTCACAGTAGCATGATTAGTTCTTAACGAGTCTTTATTGTGTTTGGCAGAGGGAAAGCAAATGATGATAGTTTAATTGAAAACAATAAAAGTAAAATGGAACTTTGTCACAGAATTTAGCTATACGTAAATAGCTTCTCCCCCCCCAAAGAGCAAGTACTGTAATTGACAGCAGTAGATCTTTCGATAATTAATTGCTGTAAATTATCACTTGGCACAAAGAAGGCATAATTCTAATTAATTTGCAACCTTTCCAGCATAACACTGAATTGAAAATGGCACTGCTGTAATTTTTTTCAAGCTAATATAGAACTGGAGTACAAACAACATTGTGATGCTTTCTTGTGTTTTCCTTGTTTGGAGTTGAACTGGGGTGATCGGGTCCTTTCCACACAATTGCTGTACCACACAGAGATGACCCAAATGGGCAGGAGTTTCCTGCACAGTCAGAATTAATCTGCCACAGCATGGGATAATATAATTACGTACAGAGATCCAGGCAGAGCACTGGTTCAGCTGAGGCTCGTCTGGGACATTAGCGCCTTGATTTGAGGACAGTCAGGGCTGTGAAGTGTCCCTTTCATTCTCCTTAAAATCTAGATTTGATTTGAAAAGAAGGTATGTGGTAGTGTGGACAGGCCACAGGTAGAGCTAAGAACTACAATATCTGTCAAATTCATCAGCCTCCATCTTGTTAACAACGTACAAATGAATTTTCTTTACCTCTGGGAACACAAATCCCCCTTGTCAACTGCGGGGCAGAGCTACATGGCAAGTCCTCTTGAGGAGGCGTGATGGAGGGAGATCTATTGAGGCAGCCAGCTAACAGCACAGATGGCTTTTAGCTCTGAGGACTGCCTGGATGCAATGGCCAACAAATCCATTTTAAGCAGGATGCTTTGTGAGTGCTTATGGATGAGGTGCTGTTCTTCCCTTATCATAACTAGACCTCACGGCAAGGCTCCCTAGCTAATGCTTTGTTAATGGAATTAAGATCTGGGCCCTGATCTGTGACTTTGCACGCAGCCCACAACTCTTCTATGCCCCCAAACTTCTCTGTGTCCCTGGGAGATAATATTTACCTCCTGCACATCAGTGTTGTGAGAATAAATTAACTTTGGGAGAGTATGTTGAGCTCCTCGGAAAATGGTTACTAAATAAGTGCAAGTATTATCATACATTAAATCAGATCAGCTATTAAAAACGAGAACAAGTCCTCAGATCTGTAACCCTCGCTACATCAGTTTCTCCCTCCTTTGCTGATTACTGTTAGCCTTGATAATAATGAACTCAAAGACGATATTAGCAGCCTAACCTATACTATGATTTAATCTTGATTGCCACAGATCAAGGTTTGATTTAATTGCTCTAGAATTAATTAGGAAGAGAAACAAGTTATAAAAAAGAATTTTTGCTCTAAATAAAGAAACTGTTTACATTCAATTTGAGTTCATGTTAGAACAAATCATTAAGCTATAAAAGATTACCTCTGGGCTAGAATTAAAGTCAAGCCGATTCATTAACCCAAATGGTAGCCCAGAGATTACCAACATGGTATTTCTGCTTTGGTGATCAAAGGATCAAGGGATACATGACCAGATGACCCTAATTGAAGCAATCTCCACTGAATTTTGTAAGTGAACTTGAAAGTACTAAGAACATAGTCTCTAATTTCTGTCAATGTGGAGAATAAATTTGCCCTGGTAGCCTTACTTTATACATAAAGTAAGGAAAAGATAATGGCAATCCTTTACACAGTACATAAAGCAAGAATATTTTTCTTGAGTTATGGAGAAACCTTATCCAAATTGTTTATAAGTGTCTGTTATAGCTTTTGAAATAGAGGGAATTTACAGTCAAAATCTTCATCACCATTGCCCTGTCAATGACCTCATCACACCTGACCTATAGGGAGTATCTTCTGTAGGGTTAACCCATAAATCAGCCTGCATGCAAAGCCTTTCTCTCAAAAGCTTTCCAATTGTGCTGAATTAGGTATGATAGTTTTATTGTGTGAGCTACTGTTCACCAGGGACTGAGTAGAAACTGCTGACTGTATTTCACTTGAGAGTGCAGGATGAACTTGAGCCTTGGTCCCAATGGTGAAAGGCCAAGTCTGTACCTCGCTGAACCTCTGAACCTACACACTCTTGACTCTGCACTGGGGAGGGCTGCAGCTGCCTTGTCAAGGTAATAGTTGGAAGTATAAGCTTAGTTGTGTTTCAAGTTTTAAATAAGAAAAATACAGTTAAATGCTGGAGAATAATAGGGGTATGACTTCTTTTGGAAGCCTGGTATAGACATTAGTGAAATTCTACATATCCTTTTGTGGAAAATCAAGAGTCACTGAGCATAAGAACTTCCTGAAGACAAAGACTATAATTCTTGTTATGAAAGGGGAGGAACTGGATATGATAACTAGTGATGGACAAACTTCAAAAGGTTCAGGGCTTGTGCTTGGTTTGGATAACCATCCAGGAGCTTTGATGCATATCCAAAGCTTATCTGGACCTCCTGGGCCTGTAAATATTGGGATGGAAATCTTGCAAGAACAGGCTCTCTCAAGAGGTTTTTCTTTTTTGGTATTTTGGGCAAGTATTTTCTTGTCATGCTGGAGCTACAACAAAAATAGTAATGGCAAGAAATAAGACCTGTTCTTAAAGAGTACTGCATCAAGTCTAAATCAAGAATAAATAAAAAAAGCTTCTCTTAAAATGCTTTCCACATCTCCAGACCTTCTTGGGGTTAAGAGTGGCAAACTTCTAAAGTAAATGGGGAGAAATAGGTCCCAGTTCCTTCTGAAGCATAACTGTGCTACAGTCATTTTGAGTTGGGTGCTTTTTTCCATTTTATCTATTTTGGTACAATTGTTTCTATGTATAACATACATAAAAATGCTGTGCAGATTTTGGATAAACAAGATGTAGGTCAAGGTAGCAAGAATGCTGGCATCTTCTGAAATGTAGTTTGTGTATGTGGCAATTACATAAAGTAAACCCCAAGGTCCAAAGACCAGACTTCCCATGAAACCTCACAAGTGTTTGAGAAAGTTTTTTATGTGTGTGTACCCATGTAAATTATCCTAGTTCTCCATAGGCACAAAGTAGATTATAGCTGCTGAAACTGTTTCGCTTAGTTTTGTAGTGGAGATTATTTGGTTTATTTGCCATAAAATGTAGTTATACAGAATAACATTTCCTTGGATGATAAGGAGTGGGCTCCTGGAGCTGGTAGAGGGATATGGCCTCTCTCCCAGGCTGGAGCGACAGAAAGCGGGTGTACTTCTGAGAGCTGTTTTCATGACTGGCTGGAGATGAATTAGTAGATTCAGTTAGGTTTGTATTTGGAAATGTGACCAAACTACTGAAGCCAGGGCTGAGCTTCCTATATATTTGTTTTACCGTTGGCAAACAGTTAAAGTACACATCATGCCTGAAACACCAGCTTAGGCAGTAGAGAGTTTCCTGTGACTAAGTAACCTTGGAGGACATGTAAACCTGTTGTCTTGCCATACCACACTCAGGCATGGTGCCAGGGCATGGGGCAGCACTGCCCCTCCTCAGCACTCTGTGCTAATACTGGGCACTGAACCCACTTTTTAAAACCATGCAGTATTTTTCTGACCTGCAGAGAATGGTCAGTAAACCAGATCTGTTGATTAAAACTCCACCACTGTTTCAGGTACAGGTGTTATTTCCAGGTCATGTGGGTTGTTAGGGAAGAGGTGCCCTCTGCTCAGCCTCTCGGAGGAAGGGTAAAACCAGTAACACTGAACTTGGTAGCACAGGCTGGTGGGAGAGGCTAGATGGTTCCAGGACCATAAGTGTCAAGAGCAACCACTGGCCCAGCCCTCATAGGTGAGTCACAGCAGCACATGGCTACTAGCGTGGTAGCAAGACCTGGGGAGGGACTTCCTTTGAAGACTAGACTGGTCAGGGCCAAACTGACTTTTTTTGCACAGCGTAATAAAAAATCCTAGTGTGACTTTCTATGAGTTGAGATTTAAAGAGGTCTGCTGAAGGACCCCAGCAGGTGGGGCCGAGCAGAAGCTGATCTACAACAAGATGAGGATTTGTGGTTCCTCAGTGCTGGGAAAGAGGCCAAAGCCCTTTGGAACCCATGGTTGACATCTCCTAATGTGTAGCCTAACATTATCCCTAAATGGACACGGCATCGCTTAACTGTGGGTTAGTTATTTTAAATGCTTTTTAAGAAGCTGTATTCTGCTATTTCAATCCACCTCGCATGCTGAAGTCATTGCTGCCTGCATGTCTGAGCCAGCAGACCTGGCCGTGTTCCTCTCCTGTGGCAGCTGATGGCCTAACCCAAGTCAATAGGAGTGTTTCTGTTGACTTCAGCGGAGGCTGGCTGGGGTTTTGAGGAGCTGGCTAAGTACACAGAGAGCAGCATGCTGGGCTCTCCCAATGAGCATTGCAACTCTTGCATGCTTAGGGACATGCTGTAAGCCCAGTAAGCACAGTTTGGCCCTGTCATAGTAGCAATGCCTAAACTGACTTGCAAATGAATAGCATTAAACATCCTTGCTGTGTTAGCATGGGATGTCAAGTAGATGAGCACATACAAACCCAGCCAATGCACACAGCAAAAATTACCATCTGTATTCAGGAAGCAACAAATCAGGTCTCACGCCATTGTCAGAACTATTTCAATTGTCATTGGCCACGTCACCCTTTCTTTTTTAGCTGCTCAGTAAGCCACATTTTGGCATCTTTGTACTCAGATGGATATATATTTTATCTTCAGTAGTGCATATGAAATCTAATGTATTAATAACTTGGAGAATAAATTTGCATCCAAGACTCCATTATTTTTATCTTGTTTTTCTCTTTAACCAAATCACAAAAAGTATACATTTTAATCCCCAAATATTCCAAAATGGTACAGCAGAATTAGGCAAATCAATTACATATTGGCATAACAGCACTAAGAATAGAGATCTCTACAGAGCTTTGCAAAAGGAGACTTTTCTACAGATGGAAAAACTTAGACACAAAGTTAAAGTTAGTCCTGTAAAAAAACATGAGAGGAAAACAAATAGTTTGAGTCTCTGCTCATGCACTCAGTCTTGTTTCCTTTGTTTTTTCCAGTGTTGGCCTTTGGATGCCCCAAAGTTGCCAGAGTACTGATTAGACACTGCAGAAAAGGAAACTGGTGGAGAGGTTAGAAGATAAACCTCGAAGGGTTTCAGGCATTCAAAGGATAAGGCTGGCTGAGGTACTAAATGGGCAATCTGAATTAAGTTAATGTCTACTTTCTTAGCGTTTCTGACCTCTTGGAGGTGCTGGAGTTCCTTTTGCAGAGGGGCAGGTAGAGCACCCACCAACTAATGAAGAGTGCCCAGTGAGGGCTGCCATAATTTTTTAAAAATAATCCTATTGGTAAATATATAGACAGCAGAGTCAGTGGAAATATCCGAAGTATCTTGGGAGAGGAATCAGTGTGCATAGCTACACAGGTGGAGAGGCAGGGGTCTGCTCCGCCTGTCTGCCCTTGGAACAGCCATCTCGCCCAGAGCCACTTCTCCACACACAGCCACCCTGTCCCAGCAGGGCTGGGGCTGCTCTGTGACTTACAGGATTGGTGGTAATGGGACTGTCTCTACTCCTGGCAAAATGTGAAGCTGGACAGAGAAACTTTCCTTTTGCCTCGGGAAAGGCAATCTATGGCTGATCTCAACCGGAGTGTCTGGTGACTTATTTTTCAAGGCATGGCACTTCCAGGCATGATAACTGATGAACCCATTTCCTAGAGAGTCAAGAGCTGAAGGCAGATGTAGGTTGGGCATGTCAGTAGTGAAAAAAATCCAGACTCAGAGTTTTGCAGCTACAGGCCCTAGGATTTTATACAATGTTAGTAACACAGTTTGGGGAAAATTTGTGGCTGAGGGAAACAGCAGGCTTTACTGTATCCAAAGTGAGATGTGTACCAAATATCCAGTCGCTACAACTGATTTTAGGAAGCAGGATTACAGGTTTTCCAAACTACATGAGTTGTGTTTTCTCAAATATTAAGCATTTATTTTTAATCAACTTTTTGAAACACCAGTAAATCGTTTATGATGATTTTTGCTACCTGGCCTCCAATGCTGCTAGGGGAAGATGTGTATACAGAGACCTAGAGGGCAGATGGCAGGAAAAAGGAATACAACATACCTAGGAACTCTGCAAAGAAGCTCCTTTTAAAAGTGAAGCAAAATAATTTATAAAGGTATTTTAATCAGAATTTTTTAAAATGATCATGAGGAACTTGAAAAATCAAGCCGTGTATTTTAGTACCTGCAGGAGCTTTTAGACCCCACATCTAAAAGACCTGGACTTCATTATGGATATCTGATGAGTCAATATATTTAATCGCTCGTCAAAAGGTCACTCAACTGAATTCCAAAATATGCTTTTTTTTTTTTTTTTAGATACATATGGAATATTACCATAACTGTTGTTCTGCTCTTCTGAATAGCATCAATTGTAATGCTGTAACAATCTGTGGGGGTTGAGGTTTTGCAGCTGGCTGCCTGGTTTGAGCTGCTTGGAGCTGCATGCCTGCAGCAGAGCTAAGTCCAGGCTCTGCTGTTTGTGGAGGAAGATCTCCCTGAGGGCCCACCAGCGTGCGGACTGAGCCACCAGAGATGGTGGAACTGGGTGTGAAAGACAGTAATGGATGTCTGCAGACAAAATGTAGGTGTCCAAATACCTAATAATAATAATAATAATAATGGACCTGTTATAAACGGATTGCTTTTGTCCTTGGAAGAAGGCATGATAATGCCAAGGGAGCGATCCTGCAATGGGCGAGATGAATTGCATCCTGGAAGTGCCCCTCTCTTCCTTGACTGCCAAGGCAGCCTAATAGCTTTTTCAGAGTAGACATCCAGTTTTTAGGCAGTAAAACGTAACTGAGGTGAAGCCACCCTTCATGCCCAGATATGAGACATGCTATTTTTGGTAGCTATGGTATGTTTCACATCAAGACCTTTATGGAGGTTTAGAAATGAAGTTGAAGCACACACCAATAACTAAAGGGATTGCAACTCCTAGGATCTAGATGCAGCCTCTCTCACACCCTTGTCCTGTGAACTTTGGAAAAATCACCCTGGGCAGGATTTTTAAAGATGTTTAGGTATGAAATCCTATTGGTTTCAAGTGATTTGCCCAGCTTGTAGTCATGAGTGTTAAGCTGGGATTCTCGCCCTTAAATCTCTGTCTTCGTTTCCTTGTTTGCAACACAGGGATAATACCTACCTGCCAGGCAGGATTACTGTGTGAGCGCTTTGAGATCTTTGGGTGGCTGACGCTGCCAGTGAAAAGTGCAAACTCGTCATGAATTTCAGATTGTCTTGCACATCATGTACTGTAGACAGCATAGCCCCCGGGCCCCACAGCGCTGAGCACTGCCGCAACCGACCTCAGATTCGTGTGACAAAATTCATAGCACAAACTGATCTGTGAGATCAGCTGCTCCCTTCCCCCTGGCTTCTTATTGACTTCTGGTGATGTGACTCAGAGGCCTTAATAAGGAAGCAGCAACAAGGTAGAGAGTACTTATTCTGGTCTCTATTGCACTAGCACTGAAACATTTGCTATATTCCTTAAAATGCAGCTTCTGAAGAGAAAAATATCCTGTTTTCCCTGGATTGCTGGAGTCAGGCTCAGAGCACTGCAAGAGGAGCAGGCACACAGATATGAGTGGGAGCGTTTTCAGCTGCTAGAGCCTCCCAGTCAGTTGCCTGTCTCTCCCAGTAGATGATGCTAAAGTGCGATTGTTTTGAGCAATTTTGAGGAAGTGGAAAATTTTATCAGGGGAAATCTGAGGTGGCAGGAAGGCTTCTGGGGCTTAGTGCTGCAGGAGGAACATACAGCAAATATCCTGAAAAAACCTGGAGACCAATTTGCTCCTGTCTTGTATTAACAGCTTGAAAAGTAACAGGATTAGAACTTATATAGGTTTTCAGGATTTTTAAGCAGACCATGACATGCCTACATTTACATGTGTGTTTCTGCAGTTCTTACAGCTAAAGCATAATGCCAGCATCATACTGTCTTACCGTGCCATTTCTTGTCTCTGTTGCCATCAGAGAGCTCCTCACCTTCATTTCCATACCATGTTGCTAACCTCTGTCCAGTGCGGTCAGACCCATTCAGGGTAAATAATTTGGAATGAAATATTCAGCAAGACTTGTAGCTCTCTGGTTGCTTTTGAAACGTGCAGTGACATTTATTACTCGAAACAAAGCGGCGTTTTGCCTGTAGATGCTGCCAAAGTTCAGATATGTTTAGGCTCTGGCCACTCTCTGGAGCCAGGAGAGGAAGTGGTTCTGGAGTGGGAAGTGTAGGCTCAGATATACATTTCCCTGGAATTTAGGAAAATTGGAGGGAGTTTGGCCTTGTCTTTACTTCCATTAGAACTTTTCTGAGGACTTCTAGGGCAGCCAATATAATTGACTCTGAAATGAAGTTTTGAAGTTCAAAGATTCATCTGGAAGTTATTGATGAAAAAAATAAAAATATAAACTTAAACCCAGTACTTTTTAGTGAGGAAAAATTGCCTACTTTTTTCAGTTAGATACTTTTTGTACTTCTATAGCAGAGAAGTCTTTTTTTTCCTTTTAAGAAAAAGACAAGTTATTAGCCTCTTTATGACACTTCTGGGGTCTGCTGTAAAGACACCCTTTGGTTCTCAGCATTCAAGCCATTTGTCCTGGACTGTTGTGCATTAGGAAACATGTACAAGGTCTCTGTCCTCACAGACAATTTAGAACAAAGCATATTTTGGGAAAAGGATGTACAGAAAGACAAAAAAATTCTCTGGATCCCATGTCTGGTGAATGGAGGATCTCAGAGGAGGAGTACTTGATTCCTCATCAAGTGCCTGGTCTGCTGGACCATTATTGCTTCTACATTAATACAGTCATCAATTATACAGTAGGGCTGTATGATATAAGACCACCACTAACACCCCCCCTTCCTAAATTCCTGTATGCAAACATAATACATGTTGTCAGAGATCCAGTGCTGATGTTGCCTTTCTTGTCCCTGACTGATACTCTTCCTTGGGTTAGAAGTATATCCTGGGACAGTCAAGAATGCATCAAGATATATGGACAGGTTTGTTTTCTTCAAAGCCCTTGGACTAGAATCAAATTGCCTGAAAGAATTTTTTAAAAGCCTTTTAGTCTCTTCTAAGAAAAGAGATTCTGCAACTATTACTAACTGTGTTTGCAGTTTTCTTGCCACTGACTGTATTTGGTTTTCTTGAATTCTCTCGAGATATTGTCTATTCAGCACACGCTGCAAGCAACCACAGCCGAGGCTGTTTAATAAGTGGAGATGTTTTGTATCCCCTGCTCTCTGGAGATCATGCTCGCCAAGCTGGACTTTCTTCTCCACCCACCTTGGAAAAGGGTTATGAATGGGAGTGGGACAGATGGAAGTTTTACAAGAGGTAGTGAACAGGACAAACTCAGGTGTATGTGGGCTTTTATAGTGATAGATGAGGTGGAGACCAACTGAAATGGCTGTGGAGCAGGAAAGTTTACTGACAGCAAGCTGTAGGAGAGCTGCAAAACACCCTGATGGGCTCTTGGATCAAATTCTGAACTAAATGAACAGTATTATCCTCTTGGGATTTCGTCACTGGGTGGACAACAGCAAGGTATGCATGGGCAGAATGGATGGTGAGATTTGTAGAGAAACTCCAGGAGGAAGATCAATAATTATATTAAGTGGAGATGAATGTGAAGTACAGCATGAGAAATCTGACGCTACTGTGCTCTTTCCACCTTAAGTCAGGCAAGATATGAAATACAGTATGTAAGAGCAAAATGGGGTTTTTCTCAGTTGTCAGTGACCCCCAGTATCTTTTACAAGTGGAGTTATTATTTAAAAAAGGATGGCAGGAGATTACTTCACTTTGGGCTTTTTCACTGTTTGAGAGTACTTAGAAAAGAAGGATAAATGTGGCTGATAAAGACTCTAAAGCAGATAAAAGCAACTGCAGAATGAATTACTTCAGAGTTGCACACTGTTATTAGAGTAAATATAAGGTGCTACCCTTTTAAAAATGGCCAAAGAAAATAAAATGGGAATCTCCAAACAATAGTATTCTGACCTCACCAAATGCCTTTGTCTAATTTAGACTGCATTAGCAATTGTGTTCTTCACAAAATCCTGTGTAGAAGAGGGGAAGGATTTATAGATAGCATTATGTCCTATAGGGATTCATACAATGAAATTATAAAATGCATTTAAAGATACATAATTAGCACTTTTAATCCATAAATTTCCAAGGTGCTATTTTTAAAAGGAGGACATTACCTAACTCCATGCAAACTAAATAACTTTAAATCAAATGAGATGATTTTGTGTGTTTGAAAGATGTTTATGTTTGAAATAAGAGCATCATTTAACATCTCGTCGCCTTTCTCTCATGCTGATTTATCTCCCAGATTTCTGGAGGTCACTCTTATTGGTAGAAGTCAGCATTTGTTGTGTTTTGCAATGCAAAAATTCTTTTCATTCCCTAACACTAGAACAATATTTCATTGAATTGCTCTGGTTTATTAGACTAGTTGCACAGATGTCCTCTCTTCCTGAGCCAGATGTACAGAGCGCTGCTTCCAGCTTAGCCCAAACTGGAACATGTTGACAGAATAACATAACTGAGACCAGACATATTGCATTTTACACTAAAGGTCATGCAAAAAGCACAGGCTGTGTATAGCATGGGCTGTTTTACATAAACACACATTTGGTTCAGCTTTGGTATAGGGATTACTGAAAGAATGCTTGGGGAGGACAAGCTATAAAGCAGTTGGAAAGATTTGACGGTTGTTGAATGAATTACCCCCAAACTGGTACATCTCTGTAAGAACACGTGTGAAGGGTTCTCCGCAAGAGGAAGCGAGAGAAAACTCTCAGGGAAATGTTTCTGCTCGAGATTCTTCCAGAGAGACAGAAGCTACTTGCAAGTTTAACAGGAGATTTCCCAAGGGCTTTTTCAGTACAGTGGGTTTGGTTCAGCAGTGTCCTTACCTTGCTAATGCCTTTCTCCAACATAAGAGGAGTAATTAGAAGAGAAGAAGAAATCAAATTGCCTAACAAGGAAGTTGAATGAATACAAGCAAGGCTAGAATGTTTCCAGTGGCTACAGCATCTATTTGGGGAAGAGCCTGAGAGAAGCGTATATGGATCCAGATGTCACAGATGAGGAAGGATTGTCCTGCAGAGCAGCTATAACTTCAAATGCTTAAATTTCACACTCACATGAGCTGAAGAAGTAGACATGGACCTGGAGCCAGATTAATTTTAGGATGAGGGTGCAAACCCCTATCAGGGCCAAAATTCCCAATGTTTCTTTTTTAACCAGGTTGGTCTTGTGGCAGAAATCTTGCATAGCACATGCCATGCTGACCTCAAGGAACAAAACCTTTCTGAATTTTGGAATTTACCTGTGACTTGCAGCAGGCCTTTTTTTTTTTTTTTTTTTTTTTTTTTTCTTCCCAAGAAACTTAACCCCTCTCACTTTTCTGATCTGAAAAACTGGTATAAACACTAACCTCCTAAGGATACTGTTCAGTTTAATTAATCAGTGTTCATAAAGTCTTTGAATTAAAAGACAGTATGGACTGTAAGTGCCAAGCATTAGTGGTACTATGAACAAATGCACAACAGCAAATGAATATAAGCACACTGCAAAAGAGGAATGTCATTAAGGAAAGAGGTCCCATTTCAAGCTGCCAAATACAAAGGAGTGAGTCATTCATTTTCGGTATGAAAAAACATTTCAATGTTGTTCTTTAAGTGATTCTGCTTATGATCATTACTCCTTAGCTAACTGCTATAAATATTTCGAAGTGGTGACACGGTCTTCTATTCCCACCTAGAAATGCAGAAAATGAGGAGTGGAAATGGAAAAATAAAAACAGTTGAAAAAGGCATGTCTGTTTTGCCACATGCTAAATACAGTTGTCTTTGTCTTATGCATACCTTTGCCTTTTTTTCCTGAAGACATCTCTGTGTGTATGGGACTCTGCTGTCCCGTGCTTTGTCATTACAGTCTGACCAAGATTTATGAGTTGATAACTGTCTAAACGCTGGATCACAAAACATCATTTTTGTTCTCTCCTGACCTTAGCTGTGACCTCTGGGACTGCAGGCAGAGAGAAATGTGTGATTTCAGTACAGTCAGGCAGGGTAACGCAATATGCTGGCACTGCTAAAGCACAGCTTCATGTTTCTGTGACAGAGAGTACATTAAATTGGCCCTCAAAGGAGTTGCAAAGGGTACAAGAGGTGGTAGGAGTTTCTCTCAAACATTTTCAAGCACTGCCCTGGCTCCCTTGGATATGCTCAGTACACCCAGTGACAAATGAGGGGGTTTTGAGTTAATTATCAGATTAGTTTAACACACAATACTTTGACTATTTTTTGCAGTAGTTGTGATTTGAGACAAAATTGTAGAAATTTATGGTACCTGAGGTTTTGGAGCAAAACATGTGTGTGGATACATATACCTGCTTATGTTATTCCTTATAATGACTAGCACATTTGCTGTCAATATTCTGTATAACTAGCTGCACAGAACAGGCCGGTCTCTCCCTGCCGCGCTCTCACCTGACTGCCAGACCACCCTGCCCTCCTGCACTGCAAGGTCTTTTCTCATGTGCTGCCTTGCCTAAACAGTGGCTCTGTCTGCTCCCTGCAACAGAAAGTCTATTAATATACGCTTGCACATGGCAAGTGTTATTACCCAAACAGAGCCTCCGTCTCAGTTAGGGTTTCCAGAAAGTGGTAAAAGTGATGGGAACTGTAAGAAGATGAAACCAAGTGCTCCTGCATGTCCAGTCCATTGCACAGGATGAAGATTTTTAATGTGCTCAGCACGTTCAGAAGTGGGTTTGCCAAGAAGTTTGCCCATATGAAGTTTCATTGGACAAAGACCCTAAAATCCAGTGCAACACTTTGCCCTGAGGTACAACAGGATCGTGTTACTTCAGATTTTCACTAACGTAAGGTTATTGAGATACTTTAACCCTCTGAAGAAGAATCTTCTTCCAAAGAAGTCAACAAAGAGATACTCATTTAAAACTGGAGTAACACAGTGGCAAATTGGACTCAGATCCTCAATAGCAGTCGTCTCTGTTCCCTCCTCTCATGGAGGCAATGAAAAATGGCATCTGAACCCTCTGGACAATGCTGCTTGAATTGGTTGAGACAGGATCATTAGGAGAACATGAGTTTGCTGAGCTCTTTAAGGGACAGGGCTGTGTTACTCGTGTGGCACACTCACCCAGCGGGCATCACTTTGATAGCAAAGAAAATCTTTCCTGCTCTTACAAAGACTGAGACTATGATCTTCCCTTTGGAAAAGAGGTGGCAGCACACAGCAGGGAAGTGGGGGCTCAGAAACAGAGGAGGCAGAAACTAAAATTTCAGGGCTTGCTTTTGATTAAGTCTGCTATTTACTCCATATATGAGTTTACCAATCAGTAAAATTGATAAAATACCCATCTAGAGCACTGACAGTTCTTAATTTGAATTTAGCTATGTATATCTACTGCTAGAAATTTCAAAGTATTGTTGCAAAAGCCAGTGCACTTTTGATGGGATATGTGGCCTTTTACCTTGCTGATTCCAGAGGAAAGTTGGCACAGGTTATTAGTGATGAATTTTTCCCAGCTGAAGGTTGTTTAGAGAAGATCAAGAAATGACTCAGGGGTCTAAGGAGATTCTTGCCTGTGCTCATTTCAAAGCTGTAATTCTGGTCCTATCTGGAAGTGACAGAGGAGAAGCCAAGAGTAAATGGATCCTGCAGAGGATGAGGCCCTTGCAGCACAGGCATCCTCCTGGCAGGTATGAGGCAAAGATGATTGATGAGGTCAGTGTGGGATCCCTGCTCTGTCTCTACTGACACTTTTAATGCATATAAAGAAGAGAAATTCTGGTCTCTGGCTCTGTCACTCAAAGACTTCTTTGCAGATCTATGTTTATTACAAAATAATTATAACTGCAAATTAGGAATGGGGGTGTTCTTGCACCTCCTTGCATCTCTCTCATATGCATCTAAAATAAAATTAGCTTTGTGAAACTATTGTAACCTTCTGTTATAAGTTCAAGTCAGAAATGAAACAGAGACGCTCGTTTAGGCGAAAACACGGTATATGTTGGCTTTACTGCCCATTTTCTAATCCCAGCAAGCCTATTTTCTGCACTAAACAGTCCAGTGTATTTGTAGCAACTTTAAATAAATGTACAACTCAAATAAAGCACAGCTGATTTTATTCACACCAGGCTTTTGTTACACAGCTTTTGGTCCTGTGGAGTACCATGTCCTCAGCTCCTCCTGATGGTGGCGCTAGTCCTGAGAGAGGAGGACATTCAGGGGTGATACCCACACAAATCGATGGACAGTTTTCCATTGCCCTCTATGGATAAGTTTGGTTTGGACCAGTGTTTCTCAGGGATTGGTGTGCAGATTGTAAGGGGACAACAGCAGACGCATACAAGCCAAAGTTCATTGAATTGGGGGGGTCATGGTTATGTTTGCTAGCTGCAAGGCTTCTATTTTATCAGTAATTTTGCTGCTGTGAGGACCTCTAATTACAGCGGGTTCTCAGTTGGGTGGATATCTCGGGACAGACAGAGCCTAATCTACTGAGCTAACCTTCCCATACAGGCTGTAATTCCTTTCTGGAGAAATTATTTGCCAGAATTCAGTGGGCTTTGCTCTTATTTAAAGGTATTTCATAGCAGCCTTTTTAAGAGACTGGTTCTCAAAGCTCTAAAATCTCCTTTTGGATATTCAGCTAAGTTTTAAAATGAGGGTTTAAAATCAGCACAACAAACTCTTTCCTAAAACAGCGTATGAGTCATTCTGAGTAATATAAATATTATGGGGACGCGCTCAGGGCTCAGATCTATAATGCTTGGGTCAAGAGCAGATCAGAGCCTAACTGAGATCTTGAGATACCATTTAAACATATATAACAATCGTGAACTCCACTTTTCTAATGATTGGAGTCTTCAGCAAGGAAAGGGAGAAGTATTGAATGAAAGATATTACTGTCAGGGTATATTTTACTACCTGAAGTATTTTATTGACTTCTTCAAGGGAATCAATGCATTAAATATGCATAACTGCATTAGAAAAAAAGAGAGATTGTTATATGCATTCCTATGTTTTAAGTTCATGCTGTATGTTTTATGTTAGATGCAACTTGTTGAACTGGTTAGGGTTTAGGAAACTCTTGAGAAAGGAAATGATCTTGACATTTGCAATTTATTTGTAAAACAGATCCAGAAACTGAAGGGAGAAAAAAAAAGATTTGTCTAAGCATATTATGGTGTAAAATTGGAATAAAATGCTAAATAAATAATAGGGACATATATGGACAATAAATATATTAAAACCAATTTAAAATTGTGAAGAATAATTCAAAAGGAGAAAGCAAAACAAGACTAGACAACACAATATATAGCATGCATGTGCCTGGGCTTTAAGCGTAGTCATGATGGTTCTGTACTTCGCTGCAGAATTCATCAGGACAAGGACCTAATCACATACCTTTTGCACAAGTTTAAGCAGGATACAAAAGGATTATGCTCTATGCATTTTAGAAACTACACAGGTACCTATTGATGTTTCAGGCGTGTATATATGTTCTGACTTGGTTATTGTGAATTAACACATATAAGACCTACTTATTTCAAGCCATTGCATGACCAGAATTTCACCTTCAGCTCCCTATATTATTGATGACATCCTTAGCCTAGCATCGTAGGTATCTCAGTGTAGATGTATATGTCTTAAGGACTTCTGGGTCATCATGTGGTCGGCAATGTATTTCATCCTGTGGTTAATCCCTTGGATGCCATGCTATGTTTGCCTTGAGGCTTGTTTCAAGGTCTTGATTAATGCCACCGCTCCATGCCTAGTTAAGCTGGCAGAAGCCTGTTCTGCAACCAAAATGGGTTTCCTGTGCCCCCTGTGCTCTCCAGATGGTTGTTCGCGCTCCCTCCCCCTGTCAGCACAGGTGTTTCTCTGACCATACAGTGAGATCAGAAAACTGATCTCAGTGAAAATTGACCTGGTTTAAAACAGAAATGCCTAGCTTTCAGACAGGCCATTTCCTTTGCTGGGTTCACTGAATGTCTGTGAGGGGGAGCGATGGTGAAGTGGGAGCAGAGTGCGCAGTCGGGGTTGGGAAAAGGAGGAAGGGGCTCCTCCTCTGTTCAGCTTCCCTGGAAGTATGGGGAAGTGTAGTCTGAAAATATTTAAGTAGTATCCAGATACCAGTATCCAGTTGGATCATGGACCTCCTTACAGACCAGCATAAAGAGAACACTTCACCCACCACCAAGCGGCTGAAGAAGCAGGTCCCTCTGAGAATATTGGCCATAAGAGCAAGTCCCTGTGGGATTTGCAGCTGCTGCTTGGTAGAAATTGCCTGTGCATACGTGCTTCCCTCATGGTAAGGGAATTCTTTATAATTGAAATCGACCAAAATCCTGATGCTAAATAGCTTCTAATTTTAGACATTTAAAATCTGAAAAGGTTTTCTCACTGGTGAGGTTATAGACTGCAATATTATATTGTCAGTTGCTTTAGGAACAACATGATACTTCCACGCTAAAATCCTAAACTCATAAGCTCCTATAGACACTGCAGTTCCTTTTAATTTCCCTTAAGTTAGGAATAGTCAATTTATCCCCTAAAAGCTGGATTCAGCCCCCCAGAAAAGATCATCAAGTTTGAGAAGTGGATGAATTATTTGGTGGCACCAGCTTGCTTGCAGATGCCATTTTTCCTGAGTACAAGTGACCTTCCCATTTTATGTCACCTGAAGTATCCACCAAAAGACCACAGCAGAGTCCCTCCCCATTACATGACAATGACGCATCATGTGCTCATGTGATGGCATCACTCAGGAAAGTGGGGTTGTACAGCCAGATGCCGATTCCGTTTTCTGTTACATGATTGATTACATGGCAGCAAGTAGAAGCTACATATGGTCATTTGACCTAACTTTTCTCACTCATTGAAAGGGACAACTGTCATGTTACATTGGATATGAGCATTTTAGTCAAATGATAGCTACAGCTTTGGTCAACTGTAAAAGACAGAAGTCCTATGGCCCTTGAGTGCCGTCATGAGCAGCCATTCTGCCTGCCCCAGCCAAAAGAAGCACTATCCTGTCTTGTTCTTCTCTAAAAGATGGTTGAGTAATAATGATCCTCTCCTATGCGCTACCATATTTAGCAATAGGTGATGCCTTTGAGATATTACGCAGAATCCTGCTTTTACTCTGAGCTGTGGCTTCTCTATGTGGGTGTGGTACCCACAGATCCTTGTTGTGGTTTGCTACCTGAGTTAGGCTTCAGAGAGTTTTGTCTATGAGATCACATTCGATCTCAGATGGCTTGGCACAATGCTTTAGAAAATGAGATAGGTTTTGGGCAGGAAGCAGCACCTCCCACATACGGAGTGGTACCAAAGCTATTCAGATGACTGGCATTCGTGTTGAAATGAAAGGAGGTGAAGATGAACTCCATCCAAATTATTGGGTTGATGATTTGCATTTTAGCTGGGTCCTATCCCATCTCTAACAGTAAACTCTGTGTCTTGACCTGAAGGGTGCCTAGTAAGTTTTTAAACAATAATTTGATTAGTTTGTGTAGAAGAACCTGTTGTAGAACATAGCCTTTTACACCAAATATCAATGAGGCTTTTATGTGTTAGTTCCCTGACATCAGGGATCAGTATTTCTTAAACACCACAAGAAGATGGTAGAGGAGAGGCTGGCAGTATGTTTTTGGAGTCAGGTGTAGTCCAAAATACTCTTCTGGTCCCTTTTACCCATTTTTTCAGTAGGTCCAGGAGATGATGCACACTATGCCAATGACACAAGCTTCTGTTGTTGAAGCTGCTCCTATCCTTGGCAGCAAAGCAGTGTGCTTCCAGGTCCATGGCACACGGAGGACATCCTCTGTAGCTCCTGCTGACAAGGAGTGAGACTCGAGCAGCTGCGATGTCCTTTGTGCGGAGCGCTCTGCTAGCCTTGCACTCATTCTGCCACACGGAGATCCAGCTCTGGTACCTGGTAATGAGGCTGGTGTGGAAGGTGGCAGAGCCAGAATGCAGCCCGCTTTTCCTCTGATAAGTTAACATGAAATGTTTTGATTAGGTGTGAAACAGAGACCTCTGCGTATTTACTCCCCAACACAATGTCTGAAATACACCATCAGGAAGACCTTGCCCCCGCCCTTCCAAGATGTTATACTTAATTAAATCTCATGTTTTTTTTCTCAAAACCAGTGAAACTGCAACAGAGAAAGAAGGTAAAGCAACAAAAAATATAGAAATATATCATAAGATGGAATGGATGGATTTTAACAAGTATCGAGGGAAAAATAAAACTCTAAAAGAGTTTAAAGTCTTTGAATAAACTCTTACAAAAAAGAGTAAAGGCAAAATCAATCATCCAGACTACAGTAACTAGCTTCATTTACAAGTTTTTGTGGAAGATTTTTTGTCCAAACAGCTATTTTGGAATTCAAATTCTATTTTTGCTCTTCTGTTTTACCCGCGCTTGAGGTAAAGCGTGAAACTTCCTCTAAATGCCACCCCGTAGTAGTTCGTCCTTAGGATATTGTTTTAAACATAATTGAGTTGCTGGGGTACATTAAACATTGCAGTGTTTTAAGCAGGGGAAATAATTTAATGATGTGGTCTTTAAGACAGTTAATTAGCCTGGCATGTATGAAAGTGTAACAAGAACACCACCTACTGTAAAAGTGAATGTTCTACACTCCCGAACACTAATTCCTTATAGCTTTACCCTGCATGGAAGTTGTTAACCCCTTTTTTGTCAAATGTTTTTAGGCAAAATTATTGAGTTTGGAGCTGGTGATTGCAGCTCTTGCCAACATTAGCCAGACGGAAAATCTGAGAGGTAAAATAAATCGCAATTGGTTTAAACATCAGGAGTGATCATTTCTGAAAAGATTATTCTGGGGTCTGATACAAGTCATTTTCATAATGATGATGGATTTTTAGCTGGCAGTAGTAAGGATTTAGATAAAATTTGTGGAGATATCAGCATGGTTTTTAGAAAATTGCTTGTGGTGACCCTGTTGCAATATTTTTGTATTGTTGGCTTGATTTATACACCGTAAGATGGACTGTAAATGATAACATCTAGCACTTGCTCTGTTGCCTTAGCAGAAGGTGGCATAGGTCATGGTGCAGGGGAAAATAGCGTAGTCCCTCCATAGCTCTTTATTTTTGAGAACAGTGAGCGGGATCTATGTCTCCTGTGCAGCCTGAGCTGGTGGGCAGCTCAGTCCCACTGACCCCCTTGGGGTCCAGGAGCTCTCAGCACCTCACAGTGAAATGCTGGCATTTTGCAGGATTTGCCCGCTTGTCGAAGTTTTGCTCAAAGCAAGGCAGGACAGAGGCTTCTCGAAAAGGTCTGCAGGCTTGGACCACCTGGAGACTTCAAACCACAATTGCCAGTTTTTGTTAGAACTTACACAAAGCATGGTGTATCTTCATCTTTTAAGCTTTGCCTCTTTATCCTGCAGTAGCAAAGCCATGATATTTAGTGACTGTAATAACACTCTAGGTTTGAAATCCCCAGTCCTCAGAGATCTTTTGCCCCTCCCATAGAGGGCACCTACAACTAGTTATAAAAGACCACAGAGCCTCTTATTTTCCATATTGCTGGGTCAGTTGTGAGACAATTCAATGAGATGAAAACGTCTTCCACTAAAAGGATCAAAAAAGGAAAAAGAGATCTGATGGGGAGAAACAGTGAGTGAATTCTTCAGGGAACAAAGCATAGCGCTGGCCTTGTTGAAGGCAACAGAGATGTTGCTCTTACTTCCAATAGCCCCTGATTTTACTCAAAGTCACTTTCTGCTTTTATGTCTGCTGTTGAAAGTGTTTAGCATGGCAGAATTTTCTCTTCCAGTCAGAGAGCAGATTTTGTGTTTTGCAAGTGACGTTCGGCGCTGGCAGGGACAGGAGCATTCCTGATTAAACAAACTCCCTAATAGACCAAGTCTTGCACTGCTAAACTCACATGCATTATTGCACAGGAGGACAAGCATATTTCAGCCACAATGATGGAGTGGGCAGCACTCTGTCAGATCAATTATGTACAAGGCCCATCTTCTCTATGATTCCCTCGATTTTTTCTCCTGACAGTTCACCTTGTGCCCAACCTTCTGTTCTCACGGAGAAAAACCTGCAGACAATAGAAAACCTAAGGCTGTTTTTCCTTGCCGCAAAATGGCATAAAGTAACTCTTTCCTGTCAGGTTCCTCATGACTTTTCACACAAATTTATCTTCCCCAGTTTAGGGGATTTATAGCCTCTCTATTTCTTTCCTTCTTTTTTTTTGTTCTCTTCGGTAATGTCGCGAAAATATAGTGAATGCACACTAGTCTACTGGTTCACAGCCGTGGTTCCTGTGCCATTAATAGCATTGCAGCTGGTGGCAGGTACTCCAGCCTGCTCCATCTTCAGTGAGGAGCTTCTGTGCTCAGACACTGCCCATTTCCCATCACGGGGCAGGAGATCTGGTCCATATTGGGGTATGGCCTATTCCACATCCTGGCCATGCAAATGGCACTGAGATTGGGCTTTAGCAAATGTTTCTTTTCACGACAGAACATGCTACTGCCCGGGGGAAATGAGTCCTAGGAGAGATGGTTCAGTTCCCAGTCAATTATCTGATGCAAGTGGCCTCAACCATTTATAATCAGTTCTGCCCTGCAGTATTTAATTTAAAGAATGAATTTGAATTTACGAAGTAAGGACCGGTATCAGCTCATACTGCCTGGACTAATTCAAAGCAGATTTTGTGAGAGTGAGGTGCTGAGTAAAAAAGAACTGAGTGGTGTGAGCTGGGGCAACTTCAGAGAAGAGAACTGGTCTGAAGCTGGTGCCTTATCTTTCTCCATCCCGTAAGTCAAATTGTACAGCTGGGTCAGCAAAACGAGCTTTGGAGGTACCCAGGCTGCAGACAACCAGGAAAACATGGCAAAGAAAGGAGTTGTTGAATGGCTCAGGCAAAGTTTCTATTATTCTTTCTGTGCAGAAGAAGGAGATACTAGAGAGCACGTTTAATTCCTACGAACTCAGTTGCATGCGAGTAAAACCAACACAAAGCACAATCAAGCAATCAAGCAATCGAGCAAGTTATAGGTGGGGTTAGATTCCCCATATATCATAAACAGAAGTAGTACCAAACTGAAACAAAGCTCAGACAGATGTATATGTACAAATGCAAAACAGAAGTGATGGCTATCAGGGACCTCCTGGAGTCCTTACAACACACTGGTGGTGGAAAGCTTGGGACCCTTTCTCTGCCTTTGGTGGAATTGTCTATGTCATCCCTGCAGATGAATCTTCAGATGAAGAGTTTTGGCTTAGATAAATTGTTCAAAACGGCTAGTGTTTGCGATGTGCATAAGGGGAGAGAGCCCCGCGCCTCCCCGCACAAGATAGGAGCTGCCTTGAAGTTGGTGCAAAGAACATTAAATGCAGCCGGAACAACTCCAGAGTGCTGACTGCAGCCCGTGCCCCGAGGGACTGATATTGGAGAGATCGCTCCAGCCAAGAATAAGAACACATTTTTTTGGTTCAGATTGAGATCTTCTACAGATGCCTTGTCTTCCTAACAAACTAGCTTCCTTTTCTAACCTCCATCTTCTCTGATCAAAAGATTGTTGTCTTTTAATAGGGCAGAAATTAAGCCGTTTTTCTACCTGCATCACTTGAACCTGGGGAGAATTCAAGGTCCTGATAATACAGGTTTTCACATAATCTTTTTTTACTTCTCACCATTTTCCCTTTTACTTTGATCTGACCAGTTCTGCTCTCACTTTCCAATCTCACTTGTCTCTCCCTCTGTAATGAGAATACCGTTAGCAGATATATTATGTGATATATTGTGTCAAGCAGTCACAACATCATTGTGTTATGGAGTAAAGACTACACACAGCAAGTGGCAAGGTTCATCCATGAAAAGTCATTACATTCTTTGATTGAGAAATAATACTCTCCAAGCCAATCTTAGCATTTTTGGTCTCTGATACCCAAATTGATTTAAAAAGGGAGATTGTGCATAATAAAAATTCAAGCTTCAATAGCTAAGAAATCTGCAGTAAAATGTTTTCAAATGTACGCAAGTGCCATTACATGGTATAAAATATTTTTTATAGCTAATTGCTTCTTTTATCAATGACTATAGCAGAACCTTTCTAAAGTGTCCTGGAATGAGCAAGATTACATCTTTAAAGATACCTCGTGTACCTTTGGCAACAAAGAACAATTAGTCTTTTCTCAGTGGAAAAGGTCAGCACTTTATATGGTCTCTGATATTTAAGGTTTTAATTAGAGATCAACTATGTAATGATGGTGCCTGATGGTGTAGTGCTCTATGTGTTGTTAAGGTTGACTGCAGACAACCTAAGTCCTTGAATCCTTTTACTTCCTATTTGGGCATATTTCTAGTAAATATCTAGAAATGTTTGACCTATAGGTGAAGTTATGTCCTCTAACCATGATCCAGCCCAAGAAGAACAGTGAAAAAAAAGATCAGCTGGAAGCTGGTCCTGAAACAGAACATAGTTCACCTGGAAATTTTCCCTTTATCAGGCAGTGATTTGAGACGATTTAACCATGTTGCAGAACCTTGTAATTCTGGCTCCTAACAGTACCGCTTTTCTGCTGGGTGCACTTTTGAAGGAAGGGGCCCAATAACCTAGATTACTAGCGAATATTTCAATCTGACAGCTCACTATCTATCTGACAGCAGTGCTGTGACAACACGTCTGGGTCAGATTCAACACTATTATGTAAGCCACCAACCAAACCTTTTTTTGAATACATTAAAGGCTGCTTAAGTACAAAACCCACCCATGCAAATCTTAAAATGCAGGGAAATATTTGGCTAAGGAGAGATTTTGGACACCCCTTTGTGCCCACACATTATAGCAAGCAATCACACTGAGAAACAGCCTCCACAAGAAACTCCTTTGCATTTCCAGCACCCAAGAAATGTAACACATGCCCAAATTCCTCTGGCAAGAGGAACAAACCTTAACTCTGACCTCAGCTGGAAGTTGGCAACGCCAGCTTTGGAAGGGGAAGCTCCGACTGCCAGTACATCTTGGGTGGAAGCAGGCAGAGCAGGGAAATCAGCTCTGGGAAAAAGTCTGTCTGGACAATGTGTTTTTTTTCCAGTCTACAGCATAATATCCAACATGTCTTAAATCACTAGTTTGTATCCAGGACTGGAAATGCCATCTTTGGTTTCCGGGAAAGGGATGAAGGTGGTAGGACTCAAGGTGAGAGACCCCTGTCCCTTTTGGCAGGGCTCTGGTAGGTTTTGGCCAGTGGTACCAGACAGATGGTTGGTGTGATTGGAAGCTCAGCCATTTCTTCTGGGTTAAAATCCTTTCTCAGTGCTTCTAGAGCCCCTCAGCTGCATTTAATTTCTGACTTGACCATTTTGAGCTTGATTTAAATAGGGCACTCATAAGCAGAAAGAAAAGTGCTCACAAAGGGCTTCGTAGCACTTTGAGTTGTTTTATATTAGTGCCTCAGAGGCTATCTGTGCAGGTAGTGTTTCATAGCTCCTGAAACAACTTTTCATGTCACTGATTGATCCTGTGCTATAGCCATTTATCCAAACTAGCCATCAATGTGTCTTGGGCAGAAGTGAGGACACAGTGGAACCAGGAGGGAAATGGCGCTTGGAGGTGCCGCCTTCAGAGCTGCGGGTTATGGCAGTGGGACTGGATGCTCTCAGGTTTGAATGGCATGTGGCAGGGCTGGCTCCAGGCCAGGCACCAGGATGGCCTGAGACATGTCCCTGCTAAGGCAAGGGCTCTCAGCTCCCGATGAGATATCATTTATGAGGCATATTTCATGCCCTCAGTGGTGGCCTTTCTCACCTGAATGTCATGTCAGTGTCACCGGTTCTGGCTGAATTTGGAGCTCAGCAGTTCCTGGGAGCTGGGAGCATCTGCCTGGAGGCAGGATATTGCTTATCAGCATCTTGGTTCTTTAGGAGGCTGATTCTCCAAACTCCTCCTAAGCTACTCTTTCATCTAAGAAAGAAAGAAATGCTTTGCACTCCACTTCTAAAGGACTGCTGACTGTGGGCCACCAAGTGAAGTAACCTAGAACAGTCTGTGACTCTGCCTGTGCTCCCTGGAGGCAATAGCAGAGCTCACAAGGTGCACAAGACAAGAAGACCAAGCAGAGAAAACTACTCTCGTACGAAGCATGGGCAGGAAGGGACTTCATGCTGATGAAGTGGCCTCAGTACTATGCCATAGTCATTAACAGGACCATCAGCACTACAAGAAGATCAACCACTTTCCCGTGATGTCAAAAGGATGCAGTGATGGGGAGCCCCTCACAGAGGGCACAGATGGATGTATCTATGAATATTGTACCAGAACCTCAAGTTAAAGCAGAATTTATTTACTGAGAAGGTCTGTCCTTCCTTTCCTTAAAATGTGACATGGTGACAGATCTTGCGTAACCCCATTAGGGTTAGTGGAGGTACTTTGGATTTGCAGACTGCACATCTAAGCAGACTTTGGCCCCTCTGGTTTTAAATGCTTCAGGAAACCTACACTCCTCATGCAGAAAAAAAAGTGAACACAATACTAAATTTCATCATTTCCTCATCATTCACTATGTAAGCAGGCAAAGAAAAGACACGTTGTGCTGTTTTAGAAAGGAATACTCACTTTGGGGCTACCAAGTAAGAACATCATGTTTCATATATATGATATGCAAGGTATTTGATTATTTGTAAAAATCCCTGTGATTCAGCAGCACTGTGGGCTATGTGAATCAGAGGGTGATGTGAAGGGATGTTTATTTGAAAGTCTTGTCTCCCTTAGCAGCCCACATCGTCTCTAGTCCTCAGCAACCTGCTTCCTCTCTCCCAGAAATGAGGTCTTTTCTGCACAGCCTGGTCCCTGTACTCTGCTGACCTCCCTGCCTTGGATTTTGAGGAGGTTACCCATGGGTGTAGGTGAGATGTATGTTACCTCAGGAGTTAGGTTCAAGTATGAGTCCTCTGACAGGGGTGTAAATTATCTGAGGTATGACTTACACATACGGTTCTTTGTGTTGTAAAATCAGCTACTGCTGTTATGGTTAAGAAGAAAAACTTGCCCATCGCCTGTACCAAGTATCTGCAGTTACACCTGATTGTATCTGCAGTTACACCTGATTGTATCTGCAGTTATATCTGATTCAGACTGAGAAATTAAAGTCTTTCTAAAGGAGACATTCACTGAGCCATTGATTGTTACAAGAACAAATAGGACCAATGTCTGAACTCCTGTATAACACACACATCCACATTGATGCCTTTTTAACCTCAAGCTTATCTTTTAGAGAATCGTGTGCTCCTAGTATCAACCTAGATAGATGAACTACTTGTAGGCATCTCATATCTCCCAATAGACCTATGAGGGAAGGAGACCTTGCCTCTGATTTTTAAATACATAGTCAGCTTTCATTTTTAATGGACATCCAAATTCTTGTACTCCTAGCAAGGGGAATGAATATCAGTACAAAAAGAAGGAAAGATGGAAGAAAATAATTTCATTTCTGTTGCTTTAGTTTCAGTAATTTTATTAGGCATTGCCCCTGTGCAGTCACATACTGCTTTCTATTACCCACTTTCCTGTACTAGCTGCACTCGTAAGAGTAAGAGGCACAGTGGCCCGTGACTGGGTAGGTCAGCATTTTTTATTTCCTTTCAGCTCACTCTAATGAAAAGCACATGCGTCCAGTAAATCTTGCCTTTTCCCTTATTAAACCAGTCGATGTTCATTACTGAGGTCTGTGCCTGGCTGGGTGGGAATCAATAAGATGATCCTTTTAATCGCCTTAGTAATCAACAAGCTATTTCTTATTTCAATCTCAGCCCAGTAGTCATTGAAATCCAATGATTTATCTGCATTACACATGCACTCACACACACACTTACAGAGTAGGGAGGTTTTATGTGTGTACAAAAGAGAGAGAGAGAGGGAGAGAGAGAAAGGCTAAATTTTGCAATACACTTTAAATTATTGTGCCAGAGGAGTACCCCCAATTTTAATATTTACTTCCTAGTAACCAGTGCACGCATGCCCGAGATGACCGAGTGGGAGTTAGATGATATGCCAGTGCCTGCAATGCAAAGGATGAAACTGCAGAAAATAAAGGGATTTTAATGGAGGGAATGGTCAAGAGGTTCATTATACCTGCCCAAACCCACCTTCCTGATTTTTCCTTCTCATTCCCGTTTCTGCCTCATCCAGGCAGACAGCACAGCGCTGCCAAGAGCACACTGTGCTATAAACCGGGTGAGTACCGCTCTGCTGTGTAACTGCGGGCAATTTTTGCCCCTCGCCCCTCCGTGCCTCATCTTCCCCAACTGTAGAATGGGGATAGTTAGGCTGATTACCTTCATAAAAAACTTCAAAGAAAATTATTGCACAAGAGCATTAGTTCTGGATTAATCATGACTGTGTTTCAGAAATAAATTCTGCTGTCCCCTGGGCTCTTCCTGAGCCACACGTTCTGTCCTATGAGCCTAACCTGCACTACGAGAGGCACATTTGGATAATTGCACATTCAGAGCCAGGTGAATCCTGTTTGCACTCTCCTTTATGTGCCTGTATTTTGAGGGCCTAAACACAAAAATATTTTAATCTCTCTTGTTTTTGCTTTGATTCATCCTGAACCTGTTGTGTGTGTAGAATTCAAGGAAAAGAGCTGCAAGACAGCAACAATGAGAACTGTAGTTTAAAAACTTCCACAAATGGAGGGGTCGCTCATGCAAGCCTTTCTCAGCTGAGAAGCTCCTGAGATGTTATTAGGGCTGGTTGTCTGAGTAAGGATTGTTTGCACAAGTGAGCTAAGCTGAGCATTGCACGCTGGTGATGTTTCTGTATGAAATTTAGTTTGACTGTCCAATCAAAGTATTTGGGCAGGAACGGAAAAACCCTGACTGTGTTGAAATAAACAGCAAGCCTTCAGTTGATTTTAGTGATTTTACCCCCTATTTTCTTACTGCTGAAAGATCATTATAGTATGAATTATGGAGCATGTTAATAGATGGAAAATTGGACACAGGGACTTTTTCCTGCTGATTTTATAGACTTTGTTTTTGGGAGAACAAAAAATAAGAGGAGAAGGAGAAAGGAAAAAAAAAGTCAAAGTGCAAGTGCATCAAGTGCAGGCGTTGGAGCATCTTTCAACTGTGCCTCCAGTTACGTAAGGCTGGGCTGTGTTTGGGCTGCAACCCGACACTGCCCCTTTCTCCCCCAAACAGAGCTTTTTCTCATAAAATTCACTCAGGCACTTCTCAAGTTCTTCATACACTTTTCACAAGAAAAAAGAAATCATTCATATCTCTCAAAGAGAGTCTCGGATTCTTCAGATATTTTCCATTATAAGCTTTTGGCACCATTATTACCCACAGATCGAGTTACTTTTCTGATCCCCCTTCTTTCATCTAGTAAAAATGGATTATTTCATTATTAGCCTGGAACCGTTACTGTTCACAGAGATCAGGTCTGTATATGAACAATGCCTTCCCCAGTATATTACTGAAAATCCCGTGGCTGTTGTAAGGTTTCCTTTAAACACTAGAACTCTATTTTTTGTGAGATCACCATGGTCGCATAGTCTCTGAAAGGAGATTCCTTTTCTCTGAATTGTACAAAAGCTAGATATGGTCGTTTGCAATAGTTTATGGAAGATCTTAACTGGTGTTAATACTATTACTAGTATGTTTGTGTATACAACATATATAAGTATGTGTATGTATATATTTCCAATGTCTAGGCTAACATTTATTGTAATTTGACTATATTTTAACTATTTAATTAACTGTAATTTAATGTTGCTGTTAAGTCAAACCTGTCAATGTATTAAAAGAAGTCCAGTGAAAAATGGCCAGCCTGAGTCACTCTAAAGTTTCCTATTTGAACAGTTCAGATTATGGGAAACAATTTTGGCTGTTGTGTTCCCAGTTTCTATTTTTTCTATTCCTCCACTTCCATTGGAAGTACGTCTGTCCACATGTGGATCTCAATTTGAGAAGCCGGAAAGTCTCTGGAAAGAAAATGCAGACCCGCATCATGAACTGAAAAGGGAATGTTTTCAAGTCAGTGTTAGGAAACAGTCCTGCTCTCCTGTTTTCTGCCCCATTTGCTGGTTTCTATGGTGAAAACCACCCCCAGCATCAGAGATCTCACGATTGTGGAGATCTATGAAAAGGGGCAGAAATCTTGATCTTGCAGGTCCCAGGACAGTGCCCTCGACCTCACAGCTTTCTTCCTTCTCCCTCCGAGTGCTTGATGCAGACACCAGCAGTTGTAAACTCTGATCCCACTGCCTGCACCTCTGCTCCATCTTCTCAGAGCAAATCATCCTCTCGTGCCCTCAGAGCATTTTCCTGCAGGAGAGCACCTGTCCTCTGAGAAGTGGGCTAAATCCATCCATTAATTTTAGCAAGGACCGCCAATAATCCTGAGCCAGTGACAACGTCTAGATGCCAGCAACATGGACAGCAGCAGAACAGATGGAACGACAGGTAGAGTGCTTGCTTCCCATCCCCACTCCTCTGAGAGAGCTTGAATTCTTTATGTCCTCCATGTGCCTGCTCATTAAAGTGTCTTATCTGTTTAGACTCCATCAGAACCTGTTTTCTACTTAATATGAGATAAATGGTTTACGTAAGTAAGGTCCTGAGTTAGACACTCGGTTCCTACACGAGCGAGGGTCATTTCAGCATTTTTAGGATTATTGTATAATGACCTGTTTCCTTCTGTGTTTAGTTTAACTAATTTAATTGAGCACATTGCTTCTTTCTAACTTTCTTCGTACCTCCTTTCTATGTGTGCCATTTCCATCCTCATTTTAAACCCATGCCAATGAGGCAAGAAAAAAAAAACCCACCATCGATTACAGTTGCCTAGGTTTGATTCTGAATCTGGAATTTAGCAGGAATCCTCCGTTACGCTCAATTATCGCACAGAGGCAAGCGTAACATCTTTGTGGGATGTAGGCTCTTCCAGACTCTTTGTCCTCCATGGTAATGTCCCAATCACACTGAAGTGCTCCCAAATGTGCGAGGACTATTTAAGCTTTGTAAATGCCGTCCTCCAAAAATCACTCCACATAAATGTTTCATGTCTCTCCTCTGCGATGCACAGGCCCCAAACATTCAGCTGTGAGGGTGTTTATATTTGTGGAACTCTCTTGAACATTTGCTGTGGATTTCAAACAGCTGCTACACTGAAGCACTGGGAATAGTAAGATCATGAATATTCAGGTGAAGCCACTGGAATGAACAGCCGTTAATAGAATAAATGCCTAAACAGTTGTGTAAGGCTTATTAAGACCTATTGGGGCTGAGATAATAAATTCCCTCTTTGACATGTTGCAACTACTGTAGTTTAAACATTTTGGACCACCTCTTCAGAACTGAAAGAAAAAATTATGTTAGTTCTGTATGATAACACAATGAAACACCTGGAAGGCTTGTCGCTTGTATTAGATTTGGCAGAGAGATTTTAACATGCTAGCTCATCCTCACTTAAAATCATGGCACTGTTTATTGTGTTAGTTGTCAAGGTTATCCGAATTACATACAGTCTGGACTGAGCACAGTTATCTCGCTAGAGAATATATTTTTTTCCTATGTTCCCTTCAAGTTTGGAAATAATCAGTAATATTACACTTTTGCAATGGAGCAGTAACGTGGTCAAAACTCTATTGCACAAAAAGACAAACTAAAGAGAACATTAGAAAAAGAAAAAAAAACCCCACATTCAAAGTTGTCTCATCCCACTGTGGAAACCCAACGAAGCTCAGGAAACCTGCACCAGCAGTCTGGCTTTGTGCGTTCAAAAAAGATGGGCATTTCTGCAGTTGACATGTCTGCTATGGGGACACCTTGGTGGTTGCGGTAAGCACAAAGCGCTGAATTTGTGTAACTGCTCAGAGTATCGAGAGTGGTTAATTGTTGCAGGAGAACTGGCTTTTCCTTTGAATTTAGCTGTCACGTTGCATTATGCTGTGCTGTATTGCCTGGTTCTGGCATACTATGTCACGAAACATAAAATCCGACAGGACGCAGTGTAACTCTTGCAGGTTAAAATTTAAAGGCAAACTCAGTAATATTTGATCAGTTACCTGCTGTCAGTTCAGATAAAGGGCATTTGATCTACAATAGCAGGGCTAACTTGTTAGAAGCAAACTTGCACATGGCAACACAGTGCTGCATTCAGCTCTGCAGCAGCTGTGAACTGGTGAGCGTTAGCAAGGCAGCTCAGGTGCACTTTGAACTTTTAAAAATTAACCCATTTGGCTTTTTTTTTTAATGTTTTAAGAAAATGATCAAACATACCCCTATTTACTAGCCTCTGTTGGTGACAAGCAGATTCTGGCTAGTTGTTTCAAGAGGAAAATCACAGGTTACCTGAAATATCCAAAAGAATGACTTTATTCCACTGAAATTTGTACAAAACCCCTTTTTAACACATTGCACTTTCTGAGGCCTTTCTGCAAGCGGTGATTAGCTTTTCTGATCTAGTTGCATGAATGATCTCAGATGTGTTTGTTGACTGCCCTCATGTATGCAGCATACTGTACAAATCAGCTGTCTGCATGAAAGAGTCAGAAGCTGGTAGGGATGAAATAAAAGCTAAAATCCCAATATTCCCCTTCATCCCTTTCCCTGCATTCCCGTTTTTCTGTGACCTGTTTATCAATATGAGAACCAAATCTGTTTCGGAAACTTCTGTGTCATGGTTACATTTTGGGAGGAAGGAACAGATGGAATAGATTAATTAGTCAAACTATGTTAAAGTAGAAAGGCATTTCTTTCCATGAGTAGCCAAAGGCTTGAAAGAACATATAAGGGACAAGGAGAAGTGCCTCAGGACTTCTTGCTTGCTGGAATGGCTTCCCAGTTTAAGACTTTCAGCAGCATAAATGGTCTTTGATTTCAGCTCCTATTAAGAATTAGGTCAGGAGGTGCCTGATTTGCAAGAAGGCGACTGCTCCCTCCCGCTTGTTAAAAGTAGCCACTCCAAAACATTTTCTGCATGTTGTTTTTATAGGAACGCTGGTGTATAATGATTCCAACTGGCTAGTCCTGCAATATGAAAGGAAGCAAGTGTCCCTGCTGCTAGCATCCATCAATGCATGCTTTTGCTCATCAGCAAGTGCCTGCCTAATACAGTGCACCATCATCTGTCTCCAGTTTTCCAGAGCCTCAGGCGAATACTCATTTCGTCACCTCCCCATTTTTCCTGCTTGGAACAGAAGACTTGCCACCACACTTCTGGCTCCAACATTGCTAGCTGCAACGAAGCTATGCCAGACACGCCACTGCTTTAGAAACTTAACACAACTTGGTTTAACATCAGTATTGATCTTTGACTGGTGATACCACCCTACATGAAAAAACAAAGCCTGCATTAGCAACTGGTTTAGAAATCATGTTTCAGTAGGTTTAGCATAGCTAACTGAAGCCTGGTACCACGTGCTGAGCATTAGCTGCAAGGCTTTTGGCTTGGATTCAGTTATCCTACCTAAGAGTAGATACTTAAGCAAGACACCTACATGAAGATTGTGGTCACAGTAATACCCCTTGCCAGCCAGTGGAGAGAAATATGCCCATCTTGAATGTAATTTAGCTTACTTTATGGGCCCGTTTTTTACCATGGACTATAAAGGGAGTCACTGACTGACTTGACTTAGGTACTCGTCAGCTGAGCACGTGGCAGAAAAATTCAGGCCCTTCCTCTTGCCAGTTTGGTTTCAAAGGAGCAATTCCCACAGGTAATCGTATTTACTAACTGAAATGTGTAATTCCCCCTCTGACAACTTTTAGAGAATGTGTTTTAGTGCTGTTTCTATTTTTATTTTCTGTCACAGACAGGAGGGGAAGATGGGCAGGAGTCTGGGATGGAAACAGTTATTTCAAATAACTGAGTCAGGAAAGATTTTGGCCAAGAGGAAGATTTAAATCTAACCCAGATGTAGCTCACTGGTGTCTGGAACAGGAGAGATGGTCCCAATCATAGAGTAGCACCCAAGGCTGGCTCAGGAAGCAAAGGGATGTCTGTCGGTTGAGGAGAAAACTGTTTGCCTAGCCCCCAGCCAGAGGAAATGTCCTGGACTGCAGCTGGGCAGTGCGAGATCAGGGAAAGGACGGAGCTTTGAAAGCAAATCCTGCTGGCTTCTTTTCTTGTTGGCAGAGGAGTAGGGCTGATACAAGTAATAGCAGGGTCTGAGGAGGAGGAAGAGTCTTTTACTTATTGCATGGTATCTGAGCGGAGGTCTCTGTGCCCAGGAGTGAGCGGGGACAGTGCACCCTCCCTCCCTGGGACAGGCGGGTGGCTGGACACAGTACCCTGGGCTGAGCTGGCACAGCGTCACGCTGCTGACATAGCCCAGAATAAAACTGGTGTAATCCCTTGCCTCGTCGTCTCCATTGTCCTGAAACAAGGAGGCAGTTGTGTGTCAGAGAGGTATCAGCAAATGCTGGAGGCTGTTTCTGAGATGACATGTATCCAGGTACATACGTACAGCACTCCTCAGGCAGGGCTCTGGCCAGTGCTGTAAGCTAAGCAACAAGGCTACAAAAATTAAACTCTGAATGAAGCTTAGTTCTCCTGATCATTGATGGGAAAGTTGACAAATGACGGCACAAGCCAGCAGGTGAGAGAAAACAGAAAAGATGCCTTGTAGGACTTTCTATAGGCTTGCCTTTTTTTAAAAGTAGCTTTCTGTGATTGGCTTAAAAAAAAAATCCCTTTAAATTCACTGTATTTATCATGTCTTTGCTACAGTTATGAGGAGAGAGAAGGTAGGAAAGCAAGCAAGGAAGCAAGAAAGAGATTGCTTTCCTGGTTATCTTGCAGTAACTCTGGGCACTAAGATCTGGAATAAATCTCACAGTACAGAAAACACTATTTTTACCGAAAAGATGCACACTTTGTGGGTTTTAGTCTCAGCAAGACAGATGGAAAAAAAAAAAAGAAGAAATCACCAGACCTCTGTTTAGTAAAGCAATATTCAAAAGATCAAAAAAACAACATATAGATTGTAATGATCATTGTTAGATAACAAACTCTTCTTTTTTTTTTTTTGGTAAATAATGCTATCATGTGCTGAGAAAACCTGGGCTCACAGTTCCCCCTTATCTCATTCTAATCACCTACTTTTTAAGAAAGTTGGAAGTCACATTGTTCAAATCACTTGGCTCCAATAGTAACATCTTATCAACAAGGTGATATATAGCAACCAGGGCCCTGTTGATTGTAGCTTATGATGCAGAATTTTGACCTGGACTCAGAACATCTCAAAGCCTTTGGAAACCAGGGCTGAGATGCGGGCACGTTCTCACTATAAAATACAGGCTAACAACAACAAAAAACAGACCTGCACTTACAGATCTTTAGAATGAGGCTGTGTATTTATGTAATAATCCAGCTTGAATTCAGATCTTGCATAGAGCTGGAAAATGGATTTCAGTCTTTTCTTACTTTGATGACCTCCATTGGAGGTGCAGATCCATGCACAGGGAATTTAAGCCCATGGAGAGTAGGTTCACTTTACTAGTGGCCTTTCATGGACTTGTTAGGAAGTCTGTGAACCCTTGGGACCTTTCATCCCAGAGACTGTAAACCATGGCTGTATAATTTTAGGATGGGTGTCTGGTTATTGGATTCATAATAGCATTAACTCATTTCTTACTGTGTTTTTCTTTCAAGGGAGGAATTAATGGAAACAGGATTATTTTCAGAAGGGAGTTCTTTGCGTGATAGCAAGTACGTGCTTGCTGGTGAGAGGGTTGTCGAGAGTGTGGGCACAGGGTCAGGATCCCAGGGGATGCAGGAGTAACATCCTGGCAGGAAAGAAATGGAGCTTGTCTAAGTGAAAATGCTGCTTGTTTGGGAAAGAAATGTATAATGACCTGGGTATAAAGTTCAGGGAATAAATATGTTATTACATGGCCCTTAACTTCAGTACTACCTCTGCACATGCTTCTTTCTGGGGAAGGAGTGAGCGTAAACCTTTGCATGGTATGAAACACCCTGGGAAATGCCTTGTTTCACACAGTATCCCCACTGATGATGCCCCTGGGTGCTGCATGTCTCAGCTAAGCGGGGTCAGCTAAATGCGGTGGTGACTGAGGAGCCTGCAAAAGATATTGCACAGCCTACTGCAGCCACTCCGGAAGGTACTGCCATTTCTTGAAACCACTGTAACCATCAGTAACCACTGATTTTAACAGTTTGCTACCACTGATGTCTTTCCAGCACCTATTCCAAATGTAGCAAGTCTCTGGTGCTGTTGTTCGCTAGCACAAAGCCAGCATGAAGAAACCCCATAGCCGAAAAACCTGCATGATTAAAATACATAAATAAATAAATGTATTTCAAATATACTTCAATAATCACATAAGCCTGGCTGTTTTTCCTTTCTCTAGCAAAGGGCTATCCTTGCTTGTGATCTGGGTTCCATGGATACCATGAACAACTCCAACTTTGTGCCTTTAATGCTTGCACTGTAAAAAATGCTGTTTAAATATTCATGCTGACCTTAGAAAGCTATCCACTTGGCCATCTGGAGGACTCCCATACCCCATCCAGTAGTATTTTATTTTGAAGGATATATTCTGATCACACTGACTAGGCTAAATAGACTATTGGTCCATTTGTTTTGTAACTGCCATTTAGTTACCCCTCAGGATGTCAGCTCAATTTATCTGAGTGGAGGTGAACAAATTCTCCAATAAAACTATAGATAAATATGACCAAGCTCTGCGGATGGTTAGGAGGTTACTCATTGCCACTGTTGCTGCTGTGAATGGAAGTGACCTTGTCTGTAACTATCTAACCTTGCACCTTGCGATTCACATGAAAATTCAAAGCAAAACCCTGCCAGGTCAGAGTGAGAACCCAGCCTTGTGTTTAAGAAAAAAGAGATTTGCTTGTTAAGGCAGTGCTGGGGCTGTGTACTATGCAGGGACACGGAGTGCACGATGCCCTGGGCTAATGGGAAAATGAATGGAGAGGGAAGACACTTATTTAATTTGAAGTGGGAAGAAAAATGAGCATGTGACATCAGAGAGGGCCAGGAAGAGGAGAAAATGCTATGCATAGCAGAGCACCAAAGGCACAGGTATCGCAATCCTGCACATGGTCTTGCAAGGAAGGGCCAGTTCCTCGGGGCTGCCTGCCTGTGCTGGCTTAAGATGGGAACAGAAAAGGGCCCCAGTTTCATGCCCCAAATTCCAAAAAGGCACTATTTTGAGTAAATGAAGGATGATAGCCATAATGGTTTTCCAAGGGCAATTCCACTGTCCAGGGATCTGCAAAGTCACCTGAAACACATGCACTGGCGAAAGCCATTTGCTGTACAGTCTTGTCCCTGAGACACTCCACCAGTATCGCTAACATAAGGTTAGATGAATTGTTCACGACTAACGTTTATTTTGGCCTTTTCTCTCCAGTTTGGGTGTGGGGGCAGTGGCGATGGTACTATTTGGCTGATTTATTTATGTTAGGAAGGAGGGTGGAGGAAGGGGGCGTATATCCATGGTCACGCTGACTTTTTCAAGCTGCTTTGGAAGAAAGTGCATGCTTAATTTGCATTCAAACTGCATCTCTGGTTCCTATCTCTCAGTAATGCTTGAATAGATTGTGGTGTGTACAAACCTGGCAATAACTCCAAGCTGGACTGACAAGAGTTAGGAAACACTGCTTAATTCTTCTATTTCATTTCACTTTTTTGATCTTGGAGAGAATTTTATTCTTTGCTGCTTGATCATTTTCCCTGTGATTCATGTCCTTTCAGGAAATAGTAATTGACAAAAATAAAGCACTTTGGTTGTTAGTGAGCTCCAGCTAAATTCACACAGTCCTGCTTAAGAATCTGTGCCCTCCATGCTGCATTTGTTTTAAGCTTCCAGCCTCCTCTAGACAGAATTTTTTTTTTCCTGCGCAGGCACAAAAGCACTTTAGTCAGCACAAATTTGGAGGTAGAACAAAAAGCCTGTAATAGCATATCTCATGCTGCTATCAATTTTCCACCAGTGGAGCACTCCGGTACATGAAGTCCTTTGTCTATATTCAGAAGTCAGCTTTGGTGACATTACATGACCAACTACAACATTATAGCATGTTCCACACTGCTTTGAATTGTAACTTAAAAAAAAAAAAAAGAGAATAAAATAAAGACAGGATGTCTTGGAATGTGGCCAGGGCATAATGATTTCAATTCTGAAGAAATCCGACAACCAATTACACTAAATTCAACATTTTCATGTACTATAAGTTTAAAATCTCCTCTAATCAAATAGGGAAACCCTTTTTCCCCATTATGCTATGGTTTTAGTTACCGGTAGGCCTCTAAAAATCTGGTTCTGCTTAAAAAGAAACCCTGAAAGGTTATATTTACTATATGTATGAAAAAGGATTGAATCATACAATTATATATTTTAGAATACTAAAGCGATGTAAAAGAGACTAATCATGATCCCAAATTCAATTTTCAAACCTTTAATTGATCCCATCCCAAAGGTAACATTCTATCTTAATTGCCATACTGAAATGGTTGCAATTATGTAAAATAAAACTATTCATTGGTAACTGGAAAGTCTTCTCATTAAGCACATGACGGCCAGCCTTGAAAATAGTTGATTGCAAAAGGATGCAACCACTTTGCTTATATTTCCTTTTCTGGTTAAACTCTCCTTCACATATGTTGAGTTGGTTCCAAAAAACCACACACGCACAATAGCAAATTGAAGATACTACCATGACACGTGTCTGTTCTCCCTGTACCTTCTTCAGGCAAAGCTGTTACCTCGTAGAAGGGAAAAAAGGGCTAGAAGGCAAAGTGTCCTCAGTGCTGATCTGCTCTGCTGGCAGGCGCCAGTGAGCGGAGCACACTGTGTTGTCTACAAGGTGCTCCGTGAGAAGGGAGATCCTCTGGAGATGCTTTAAACCCCGCTCTGAACAAACTCAGGAAATAACAAAGGAGAACTTAATCCCCAGTTAAAATTGGAAGTTGTGCTATGGGGTATGCATAGGTAGTCCTGCTTTTATAGGTGTCACACAAGGCAGGCCTAGGAAAGGTTGGTGTCTTTTCTGTTTGCTTGTTTGGAAACCAAAGTAAAAGCGAAGGAAACTTATGGTTTTCTGGAGGTGACGATAGATGTTGGTGAAGCAAGAAGACTGGCAGCTTTTTTATTATTGCCAAGAGACTGAGCCACTCTCAATTTAATATCAACACCTGTGTCACTTGGAACGCTGCCTCACTGGATGCAGATATCCTGTAAATAGTTACGAGGTGCTTATTCATTACTATTACCCTTATTACTCAACTTCTGTAAGATATAACTGTCACTAGCAGAGACAAGCATGTCCGTAAGTGTTCACTAGAATTAGGAACAAGGCACAAGACATTCAGGTGTGATGGCAGCAGGTCACTGGGACAAACTATTGCAGAGATGA
>VYZW01050324.1:44382-66939 GCA_013401315.1 Balaeniceps rex
GGGCTTGGAAGAGAAATCTGCATGTACAGGTCACTATTCTCACTCCTGTGGGCCTGCTGACCCGTCATGGTCCATGGGACATGCTCCATGGGCAGGGTACAAAAGGCTCCACTAAATGAACCTTCTGGCGAACATGGAGGGCAAAGCAGAACCTCAAAGCCTGGCATTCTCTGACTGGGAAACAGAAAAGCAAAAAGTCCATGTGATCTCTCCCCATTTTACCTTCCAGCTGACACAACTGCCACAACTCCCTCCTTTTCCAAAGATTTAACCATCCCAAGTCCTAGATGGACATTTCATCTGGCCCTGTTCACTTGTATTTCCTGCCACATGCTGACACTCTGAACAAGTCAAGCCCATGTGTCAAGCTAGACCCAACGCAATTCTGTTTGCTTTTTTCCCTTGCTTTTCCCACTTGATGATTTTGCTCACAAACTGAAGCGGAAACAAAAAATAACACTGGAAAAAGCTGGTTATTTAGGGTTTTTTCTGTCCTAGATGCAGTAAAAACCTAACAGGGGTCTGAGTGAAAAGCCTGTTGAACAGTTTCTTATTTGATTTCCAAGCTCAAGTGACTTGATGTGTGTCAGCTTGAATCAGACCCTGCAGCTCTGGAAGTCTACCTAGTCCTGGCTGGCAGCTTATTTCGTATTCCACACCTGGAAGCCAACAGGGTCACATCTAGAACCAAAGTCTGAACTCTCCTTCTGTAAGTGTTTCTCTGTTTAAACGACAAGATTCAGCCTTATTTGTAAAGATTTGATTTTACTTTTGAGTTAACTTAGAGACTTATTGTTAATGTCCAGCCTGGCAGTGGTTTAGACTGGCAGAAACCTTTCAGAGCAGTGGCTCTTACTAGGTTTCTGTTGTTGTCAGCTATAGAAAGGCTTGCAAGAATTTGGCTACATGCAAGCTGAGCCTGCTTTTCAGTTTGTTTCAGTGAAACAGCTCAATTTTAAATCTCTGTCCACAGCACCCACACACCATTTCTTTTATCTCCTTTTAATTCTGTTTTATGCAAACAAATTGCACCTGAATTTCTTATATTTGAGTGTCCCTTTCAGCTTCCTTTTCCAAGACAGCTAAAGTGGTGAAAATCTATTTTTGCAACATTACCTTCTGAGGAATGAGTTTTGGGCACCATAATTCAAGGGATGATATAGATTGATTCAAGATATGTCAGGGGAAAACAAGAAGAATGATTGGAGTGTTAGATAACATGACCTGGTTACAGACGGGAGAAGGATTTATTCCTTTCCTCTCTGTAGGTTCCTTTTTTCATATTTGCAGGGCTTTCCCCTGTTTCCTGTAGAACACCTCTTTTTGAGATCCTAATTTCCAATGTGGATGAGAAGCAATGGGAGCTGCAAGGAGAGACTTTGGGATTTAAACATCCATTATGAAGCACTGAAATAGGTTGTCTCGAGAGGTCACAGATTATTCATCACTGGAGGTCTTGACAACGTCAGAAAGCTGACCGTGCTTTTGGGTAGCTGAATGCACTAGGTGACCTCTTGGGCTTTTTTCCAGCAAAATTGATGGCAAATCTAGAGGAAGCTAGAATCCTGTGACATTTGCCTCCAGGCTGAGCAGAGGACCCTTTCAGAGGTCTTTTCTGGAGGGAAAAAAAATTATTTAAGCCTATTCAGTGGTGTCTTGCATATGAGTTAGTAGCTAGTCCCTATTCCCACTCCCTGGAGATTTTAAAGCCCTGTTGCAGCAGATACTATGATGGGGCAGTTCTCAGCCTTGGCTTTTGTGCGGCTTTCCCACTCCCTCTGATCCTGTCTTCTTGATCTGCTCTTTTAGGCACCCATTGTTAGGCCTTTTCTCTTTTTTGGACTCATGCCTGCAACTCAAACTCATCACTATCCTTTCCCATGGGTTTACTGTCAGATCCTTTGTGTACACAGTCATCTTTCATTGAGGACTTCATACTGTCTCAATTTGTCTCGTGCACTCTAGCATATTTTGGGAAGCCCTGATGGTATTCTCCAAATACATATTTTGTTGGAAGTCCACACATTCATTCTTTACTGGTTTTAGTCTCTCTGTAACCTTAATTAGAAATGTAATTAGATGATGGCCGCTATTCCTTGGGAGCTCCCAAGCATGCACTAATTTATAGCCCACCATTACTCAGCACAAGTCATAGAAAAATCCATTTGCTGTAACAGCTGTTGCAGGGCATGGATGGAAAACAAGGTGGCAGGCCATTTCTAGAAGGGTCCAGAAGAAAATGAGTGTGATTGAACTGTCTGAATGTAATAGAGTGCCTTCAGAAATGGATGAGGGCAGATTTATCTCCCCTCTACCGATTATACCATTATAACTCTTGCCAGTAAGGATTTTTAACATATGGGTTGCTGTTCATGAAAACAGGGCTGGTCTGGACCCTGAGAAATCCCCTGTGAGATCCTCTGTCCAAAAGCAGGCTTGCTTCTGGCAGAGGTTTGTCTAGCGTATTCTTCAGCATGCTCTGTTACAGCATCCTGGACGTGTCCTAAGGAGGTTTTTTTCTGAATGAAAGACAAGACATCAAGGTCTGGAACAAGAACAGGAGCAGAAATAACATCCTATTGAAAGTCAAAGTATTTGAGAGCTTCCAGTGGCATGTTCCTAACAGTCGTACAAGATGGTGCAGAGTAGTAAGAGTGGGTCTGCACCAGAGTTATGAAGACAGACATGGAAGAGAAAATTTCTGTCCCAAAGCGCTTATAGAAGTGATAAGCAAGTTTTGTATCCATTTCAGCTTGAGGTTTTTTTAGACTTTGTTATTTGATTTTATTTAACCTGAATCAGTTTGTCCATCTTTAGTATTATTCAGGATTATAGGAAGGAAATGATTCGCAATAGCAGATTTTATGGAAAATTGCTAAATGTGGGCCACAGAGTAACGCACTGATCTCCCTTAGTCCATGGTAGGATCATGTCTGCCAGTTTAGTATGATTCTGGGCTAACACTGATACCTTCAGACTGAATGTAGATGCAGATTCAGTTCTAACTCTTTTGTCATGCCCAACTTTAGATAAAACTTGTCATCCTGTGGTTAGCATTAAGATAATATGCATTTCAAAACAGCTTGCTAGTACCTTCACTACCAGTATTATTTCCACTGTACAGGTGAGACAGAGTGGACAGAAGGACCTCTTTCAACTTCTGTTGAAATACATGGAAAAACTCATGCTGACTTCATAAGAAGTTAAATCAACTTCCAAGGCTGCCCGTCAACATTTTTCTGAGTGGTCCCAGCTCTGCACAGGGGCCCCTACATCATGTCACATTCCTTCACAGAAAAAAGAATGTGGGAATTTTTTACCCTTCCAGAGACAGCTCTCTTTGGAAATCACATTTGTTTTCTCTGTAAATGCAAGAAAGAAATGGATGTGAAAAGCTCAACAGTCAACTCTAAACTGCCTTTTATGCTGGCATCATTTTTTGGAGGGGGGAGGAAGGGAGTGTGCATGCACATGCACTCGCAGCTAAGGTCTTAATTCTATCTCCAGATGCTGTGCATAATCTAGAGGTTTATCTTAATGAATTATTTCTGTTATTACTGCAGGCAAAGTGAGATTTAATTTGATGTGTGATATATCCCTGGATTAACTACCCTTAGGTTTTATTTGCTCCATAATGGTGAATTTTTGTTTATAGACCCATTTTGTAATTACATCCCTGAGCTCAGAAGGGCTACGGCAATGCTGCTCCATCCTATAGGAAATCAGGATCCAATTCCCTTCTCCCAGTCCTGTTGTCAGCTGTGGCTAAAACAGAAGCTGCACAATATGATGTTCGCCATTTTGACTTGCTTAATAGCAGCTTTACAGGACAAAGTACATTGAATCGAGAGACTCTCCTTGGCTGAAAAGACTGTGATTACCACTTGATAGGCGTATGCAAAGTGGTAGACAAGCTTCACCTTGAAAAATGACAACAATGTGTGTTAAAATGAGTACCAGGAACAATCAGTAGAATCCTTCATGATACCAACATGCCGAAAGTGTCACAACACCACAGAGGCTCCAAGGGTGGTACAGGGAGCTGTGAGGCATGGGAGTATGTGGAGCAGAGGTTCATTAATTCCTTGTTTCCCGGCTGACCTCCTCTCAGTGGGAACCTGAGCCTCCACCCCATGCTGAAAGATGCAGTGCAGGCTGGTGGTCATGGCACTGGGACACTCTTCTCCCTTCCTCCTTTGAAGCTCTGGATTTCATACTCCATCCAGCCCAGGCCAACCCATTCCCTTGTCTTCTGCCCAGGAGGTTTAGGACCAACATACCTGCACTGGCTCATATTCAAAACATCTGTTTAGCACTTTTCTTGCAATACCACCAGTTATCAGAAGAGAAAGAGAAGCCTGCCCCAAATCCAGCTCATCTAGCTCCCTGGTGGGATGTGGCAAAGCCATGGGGGTACGAGGTGGGAGAGGGACAGAGGCAGAGAGGGCTGAGATCTCACTGTGGCTCTGTAGAGAGCAGGACATGGTGCTGTGGTTACAGAAGCTGTGACAGCACCCGTACCTAATCCCCTGGTAACATAAGGCATTGCATACACGCAGAATCAAGTTTCATTGCAATCATAGTGATCTTAATTAGTACTACTTATAACAACAGAAGTCAGCATAAGTACCAGGAAAAGTAAGTGGAAGCAAACAAATCCATCTAGGCATTAGTATGCCCCTTGGAAAGGGTGGGGTTTTTTGATTTTTGACTCAAAGCAGCGTTGCCTCCAAGTCGTATGCTTCAGCTTGACCCTTCACTCATGAGCATGCACTCAGCTTGCTGGGAGCATGGACAGATCTCCTTCCTCCCTGGGTGACACATGCTGGAGCAGTAAAGTTTTGCTCCCACCAGAGCCCAGCGTGATGGGGCACTGATGAGTGCCCTGAAGTGGGGACTTCCATGGCACAAGCCAGCAACTATGAAGTTCAAACAGAAGGTCATGCTTTTCAGGGAGGAAGGTGCGGGGTTCAATCCGTATTCAAAAAGTCACGCTAAAAAATATGTGTATTTTCTAGGTATACATTATGCTGAAGACAAAATATTTTTTTACTACCAGACAAGAGTGTTTGAGGCCATTAACTGCACTGAGCCAAAGCCTCCTGTTCATAAAGAATGCCTGCAGATTTACGTTATACTACATGTATTTGTAATTGCTCCTGACGTGTCAGTTCTCATACACTTCCATTAAAAGTTTATGTCCACGTTTTTTTTTTCCAGCTAATAAAATTAAATGTTGGAAAGCCAAAGTGAAAAAATAAAATATGTCAGAGTCTTGCTTGGACCAGTACAAGATGGGATATTCAGAGCTGACACCAAAGCTGTCTTCAAAATCACCTACTGTTCAGAGAGCAGTTTACTAAAACTCAGCTTCCTGCCTTTTCCCAGTTAAAACCAAACCTGCAGTGTTGTTTTACTGCCTTGGGAGTGTGAATTTCAAACGGCCCTTAAGGGTTGAAAGTGATTCAAAAATATTTTTCTAAGAAACCCCAAAACACAAGCAGCATTTTTATGAGTGAAAATCTAGGAGTATGCGTCAACATTTGCAAACATATCTGAGGGTTGCAAGCAACATAAATCCTAGGACTTTAAAGTTGTCATGAGGCCAAAGCCTTGTTTCCTTTACCCATATGAGTAGTCTTGCTCAAGTCAATGACTTGCAACTGTTTTTGTAAATAAAAGGAGCAAGACTTAGCCTGAAGTCTACAGAAAATGATATGAACAATCTTTCTTCCCCCCCAGGAAGAGAAGCCAAGCATTCCTTGGCTTGACCTGTCCCCGCACAGCCCATGGGACAGGATCCACCATGCCCACTGCCCTGAGTACTGGGCACCCTCATTGCGACTCTCTGCGTGGCTCCTTGTTCCCCTGCATCACGCTGGTGCTGCAGTGTTATGTGGCCGTTCCCAGACACCTGGCTCTGTGTCGGCCTGGTGCGTCCAGGGCTCTGCCCCTTCTCTGCCTCTTCCCGGTTGCTTTTCTGGGAAGGCAGCACTGGGATCCTCTGCCTGTTCCTGCTCCAGGGCTTGAGTGAAGAGGACCATGGACCAGAGGGGGAGGGAGCAGCAGGACAGATGCTTACCACACTTCACCTTTCTTTGCACATTCAAAGCAAGGATCGGGGACAGTCAAGCCCTTCCAGCATTGGCTTTGATTTTTAAGGCCAGAAAGGACCATTATGATAATCCAGTTTGACCTCATCCACTACTGAAAGGGATTGAGTAACCAATAACATGCTCAGAAATTAAACAGAGCTTGCACAGATTTTAAAAGCTACCATAGAGAATTTATGCTGATAATTATAGCCCTGCTACAAATTTCTGGAGAAAAAATGTTGTGTTTTTATTTTTTTTCCATTCTAGAGTACTTTTTTTTTTTTTTTTGCAAGAAGTGGATGCTAGGTCTGCTGCTCACCTTATACTGTAGCAGGTCATTTACTGATCCTTTTTTCTATGCTAATAAGATATAATAAATTTAACACCACTAAAGAAACTATAAAGACTTGAAGACCATTATTACAGATTTTGTATGTGCAGTGAAAGGCAAATTGTTTGCAGCTATTATTGATCGGGAAAGGCTGAGTTAATGTAATTGCAGAACATAAAAGGAGCAAATATAATAAAAAAAGTAAAATTAATATACCAGTCACAGAATCTGAACTCAAAAAGCCAATAAAAGACATGTAATAAAGCACTCCAGAGAAATGAAACTCTGTCGCAGTGAATATCAAGCTATTTACTGAAAAGTGCAAATATCAACTAAGGCATTCCTCACCACTCAGACATTCAGTTAAGTTCTGTCTACACTCACTGTTTTACAAAATTACTAACTGCAGCTAAACCCATGTTTCACTAATTGCAAAGTGTCAGCAAGGTTTTCACCTGCCCTGCCATGGAAGCACATCTTTGAAGTCTTACTCTCGGGTGCAGAGTAAGGAATAGGAACTAAGTTGGTCCAGAAGGAAAACGCTGGTGTCATCAGCCTATGGACAGAACAGCTAAAAAGGGAAAGTTTCACAGGGAGCCGGGGTCCAGTTACACAGTGGTACAAGATGTCCTACAATAAAGTGCCCATTTAAACAGTACCCTGTTGTGAGAACAGCAGCGTTATCAGTGTCAAAAATCATGAGTCAGACCCCACAAAAATCATGACATTGACTAGAGAATCAGGAGCCTGAACAGAAGCAATTAAATATGTGTCCTTCATATTTGTTATACGACTTTTTTTGACTTTCTAGGGTACTTTCAAGCTTTGCTCCGTCTCCATGAAAATTTGGATTGTATTTTATTTTGTGCCAAGGCTCAGATTAGTGACACATTCAACCTTAGGCAGTTCTTGCCTTTGAGGAGTAAAGTCTGTTACAATGAGTACTTGCTTGCAGCACGGGCAGAAACAGAGGTTTGTGGCAAATCAGCTAAAAGCAAGAAAATGCTCTTAATCCTCAAGATGTGCAGATTAATGAACTTCAGCAACTGATAATTTTGAATCTATGTTTTAGCTTATAGGTTTTGTTAAATATTATATGAAGGGAAACAACAGTTCTCCCTGTTCTCCATAATGCCATTTCGCCCTACATCCTTGGGCAGGCTGGATTTCAGCAACTGTTCTGGAGGATGCTCCGGCCTCCAGAGTAGGCTGGAGGTGTATGCCTTATTAGAAATAGAAAAGGAAAGCAAAGCCCCTGCTAAATGCGTGCTTACATTTTCTTCATGTACAACATGTAATTTTCTTAGCACTTTCAATCCAGAGTGGGAAGTAAGAATATCCTTTTAATGTGTCCATCCAAAAAGAGGTAAAATATAGATCTTTCATAGGCTATATATTTAAAAAAATGGTGCTTTTAAAATGGGATGTCCATCTGGTGACTAATGGATGACAAAGAGATTGTGGGGTACTTTATTAAATGTCTCTAGAGACAAAGAAGTCGACTGCTACTCACCAAGCTGATTTACAATGGTAAAGATCTCTATTTGTAGGAGCCGTTCTGGCTTCAGTCACCTCCTCTTGCGGCTCAGGGCACATAGAGATAGAAAGCTTTGCTTTTTCAAGAGGAAAGAATTTCTCTCTGAGCTAGGACTGACTGTATTTTTCTGGTTATCACGACAATCCTATCAGACTAATGGGCTGATGGCACCAGAACAGGTCTGCTATCTAAAAAGGGAATGATGAGACCTCGAAGAATCATTATGTCATATTTGGTAGGAGCTTCATTGTCTTATTGGTACTATTCCCTGTGCTGAAACCATTCAAAAATGAAATAAAATGCTTCTCTGCCTTTATCAGTTGTGAGAGGGAAGAATGCACAATTTCCCCTGGATTGCCACCAATGGAGGAGAGAAATGAAGCTGGGACAGAGACTGGGGAGTGCAAAGGAAACACTCTGGAGTCACTGGCAAGGTGTCCTTGGAAGCCTGGGTCAGTGACTGTAGCGAGTCTGTGTAGGAGTTCAGAAGCCCCAGCTGGCCCAAGCAGAAATAATTTCTTGTTTCTGTGACACTACTTGCTCTACTTGAGCTTTGCTTTCTCTTCATAGTTTTTGGTGGCATAACCTACTTGACAGTGCTAATTCTCAGCCTGTGCTTAGGACACCAACTCCCGTTTGTTCTGCTCTGTCCTGAACTCCCTTTTAAGTGGAGTGCTCCGCATTTACTGCATCAAGACACGTTGCCCTGTGTCCAGAGTTCAGACTAGAAGCGCTATAAGTGAATCTCCTGCTTTCCTAAACCTGATATTATTACCACCATGATTCTGGAGAGAGGCTGGGAGTATATTAAAGATAAATTTGTAATAATCAAGGTCAGAAATAGAACAACAACAGATAAAAGAGACCAGAAACGCAGTTGCTGATTTGCAAAGCCATGTGGTTCCACTGCCTCGTGGTGTGCTAACAACTAAGATTTCGGCGCAATATATTTGGTGGTGCAACATCGAAGGTGAACAAAACAACTGTACTCGGGGAAGGCTAAATAAAGAGGAGTTGCAGCTTCAATGAAAAGTACTTGCAACATGAAACTTGTGATGGGCTTGTGATGGACTTGTGAGGGTGTCAGTGTGACAGAAACCCTGGGATTTCCTACACGATGCCCGTTGATACAAATAGCAAGGTCACGATGGATCTCAAGGATCCATCAATCACTGAGCACAGGCTGCAGGCATAGCATAGCTGGAGTGACACAGTCACTTCCATAGCACTGGCTGAGGTGGGCTGCTTGGGCTCTCATGCCTTTAAATGAAAGCAAATTATTACAGAACGAGCTCAGAAATGTTCTAGCATGACAAAGGTGTGTTATAACTCATCACACCAGGTCTTGCATGTGCTTCTTCCTGCAAAAACACAGAAGTTCGTGAAGTAGCCGACTCATCACAGTTTAACAAGAGATATTTTAAGGCCATCATTTTATAGGATTAAGTTATCAATTCTCTGTCTTTCCATGGATAATCCTGTTACAGGATAACATGATTTTAGGACAGTCCATTTCAAAGGCCAATCTTTTCAGCCTTGTCTGACTGAAGTCTCTAAGTCCTTCATAACTCCCCTCATGCAAAAAAATGGGAAAATGTTAACTTTCTATTACAACTGTTGAGCTGCATTTCAGCTGATTTCACTAATACATTGCACAGCATCTATATAATTTATTGATACTCTCAGTTTGACTGAATTATGCAAATATACTAAAAGGGTCGTTACCCAAAGAAGCTTACAGCATGCTGCATTTGCATAGTGCTGTAACACATATCGGTGCACACCAGCCAGAGGCGGACCTGCTCACACCACTGTATTTATCTGCTGCTCTTCTCGCTGGTTTTACCTTCACAGCATCCTTACAGAGCAATGATGTGTTATCTCTGATGTTTTAAATGTGGGTAAAGTGAGGAACAAACAGACAGAATGAGTTCCCCAGAGTCGCTGTGAAAGGCAAGAACTGAACTCACATGAATCAGAGCAGTGGTAAAAAAATCGCTGTCTCTCCAGTTTGCCCTCCTTTCATTTTCACCAAAAATTCCCAAGGAAGGTGTTCACTGAAGGGAAAGTTTTATACTTCTAACTTCCTAGCTAGTCCCCAAGCATTCATTGTTGGCTTGCTGTATGGAAGATTAGTACACTAACAATGAAACATATTTCACTTTATGCCAAAAATTAACTAACTAAGATCTTACAGGTCAATGGGGTTCTCCAAAAGCAGATTGTCTTTTCCACTTGGTTTGCTTTCTGGAAATAAAAACTTGGTTCTTTAAATCCAGATGAGTCCAGTTCCTCCCTCAGGAAGATGAAATACTTCTACAACTGATGCTGAAATTCAATGATGTTATTTATATTTACTGCAGCAGCATCTAGGAGCCTGAGGAATGGACCAGAAGCCTACTGGGATAGGTGCTGTACAAATACAGTATAAAGAATAGTCCCTGACCTTAGTAATGCTGGGTAGGGAGAAAAGGGGGTGTGCAGCAAGCACTGAAACATTGCAAAATTCAAGAATATTTTTTCACATATTAGCTGGTAATGAGCTGCAATAGAAACGTTATGTTTTTAAGTTACACTATGGTATCTCAATACTGAGAACTCCCTGCTCATTCTCACCTTCATCTTTCAAAACACACTTCTTGGTTGCTTACAAAGCATTTTCCCTACCCTGAAAAAAACCTCAATTATTTTCTTCAATCTCTGTGAACAAATGGTGCACTGTAGATTCTGCACTCCAGCAAGGTCAAAATCTATGTGTGCAAATGATTTTAACTCAATGATAACATATTCATGTCCTGTCTGGGGAATATCGCTGATATTTTCTGGAATAAAGTGGAAAGTGAATTTTTCTACTTCAGTTTATGTTTCAAACTATTCCCTTCTATTTAAATGTTCCTTCAAAGGAGAGACAACTAATTTCCGTAAGAAACTGTATCCACCCACCGAATGTTATTTCTCACTGTACGTAAGTAATAGGAGATTTCCTACTTTTTGCCCACTTCTACCCCATAGCTTTAATATGTAAACTGGGAACATGCAGAATATATTGCTTGGCACAAGTCAGAGAAGTTTCACCTGTGAGAACACAGTATGAATTCAACCTTTGGCTGCTTGTACTAAACCACAAGGAGAATCTACACTTAAGTGATGTAAAGTTCATAGATTAGACACAAACCCACAAAACCAAACCCACAGAGCAGCGTTTAGGCTTGCAGAGCTCACTGACCCTCTGACTCCATCTCGTTTGAGTCGTTACAGAACGAGAGAGGCTTGTCCCAGGGCAAATGCAAAGGGAGCACAGAGCTCTCCCCTTGTTACAGGGGAGCTCCTGGTACTGGGGGATGATGCCAAGACACGAATCGCTTATCAAAAGACTGAATGGGAAAGGAAAACATGATCTATTTCATGAAGAAGGAAGAGAAAAATGGATTGATGCTCTGGAAGTGAGTGTGTGGTGCATCAGGAGAGCATACACATTCTCACATTTTACAGTTAAACTTCCCTTTGTGTTCCAGAGTTATATTTAAACATTCATTTAACCTTAATGCACAAAGCACCTGATATTCCTTGCTATCCTCTGCAATGAAACCTCAGGATTCATTTCCATAACCTCAGTGTATCACTGATCTCAGCACCACAACAGGTGAGTGAAATTTATACCACAGTTTGCCCTTTCAATTTCACACGTTTCTGTGTGAACCTTAAGAGGTGGGAGGAGAATTACTCCTGGTTCACACATGATTTTGATTTTCTTCCCTTTTTTTTTTTTGGTCCATGGATACGTTTCCATGGATCAGCTTAGGTTCCAGATGATCCAGATCTTAAGCCATTATTTTCTCCTTGTCACAGGTCAACTCTTATCTTACTTCATTTTAAAAGTGAGGCGAGCTCTGTTGCTCTGAATGTGGAAACACAGCTCCAAAAAACCTCATCTAGGACTGGAGCGACAGCCAAAGTTCTGATTAACTTCACCTCTTTTGCGGGCTTCTGAAACGAACGCAAACGGCTGTGAAATCTTTTCCAGCAGGGTAATGGAGGGAGGAAAAGTGTTGGCTGTAAGTTTGAGAATTATTATTCCTATAAACCCATTCACACACCTATCACTTGGGACAAGTGAAGGGCCAAAGACATGCCAAGCAATTACACAGCTACATAGGTCCGTGCACAAGATATTCCGCATCACATTGGCTGTAATTTGCGCTTGCTATGTTGGCACTAGCTCCACCTGTGTCAGATGGCAGCAGAGAAAACAACTTTTCTGGGAGACTAAATCCATCTCAACTGTGGCCAAGCCATGTCCTTGTTTTGGAAAGTCTGATCGGGAACAGCAGCACCTTTCAATCTGAAGTGGAAAAAAGGTTTGCAAAACTCAGACTCCTTAGTTGCTGATTTTCACCTCACTCCCAGCACTCCCAAGCAGTATCAAGATGCTCAGAGCCTGTTGGTGACACCAATGTAACTGGCCACAGCTTCCCGGGGACTTATGAGATAACGTTCAGTCCTCGTTCTGACCTTAGCCAGGTCTTTGTGTCCTGATGATAAATTATTTCTAAATACATTTATGGCCTCAAGTTGCGCCAGGGGAGGTTTAGATCAGATATTAGGAAAAACTTCTTCACGGAAAGGGTTGTCAAGTATTGGAACAGGCTGCCCAGGGAAGTGGTCGAGTCACCGTCCCTGGAAGTATTTAAAAGACGGGTAGACGAGGCGCTTAGGGACATGGTATAGTAGTGGACAGGTACGGTTGGACTCGATGATCTTAAAGGTCTTTTCCAACCAAATGATTCTATGATTCTATGACATTTATACTTTCCCTTGCTACTCATTTGAGTAGAGAGAAACCAGATGAATCTGTTTCCTAGTTCAGGTACAAAACCAGAAGAACCACCTTTCTCAAATCACTGAAGTTCATGACATGAAGGATCTTGGCAAAGTAGGAAGAGAAGTTAAGATCAACATTCATCTTTTACAACATGTTTGCAGATGCTTAAGGGTCTACAAAAGGGTTGATGTGGTGATGGAGTGAGTCTTGGCCTTGTACAGGCTAGTGTTCAATATTGAATAAATCAATTAATCCCTTTTTCTCTATTAGTAAACTGAAGACTGCTGTTCCCTGCCAAGCAGAAGTGGCTCACTTCATTATTTTTCCAAATATATTTTGAAGTCTTCCTTCATTCAGTTTTGTAGAGACCCAAAGCCCATTGTTGCTGTACAACAGACCACAGAAAAGGACACAGCAGCAAGACAGACGGACCTGTTCTGAAGGGTTCCTGAAGTCTAAAAAATGCAACACTGACAACTAGATAGGTAAGGATTTGTTGGAACACCTTGATTTTGACCAAGGATTTTTTTTTAACAATAAGAAAATACAGTCAGTTACCTTGGTGTGAAATGTGTGTTGACTTGACTCACCAGAAGCCAAGAGACCAAGTCAGAAGTGTGAAAGGTGTCTCTGTTTCCTTGAGAAGCATATCTCTCCAGCTGCAGCGACTGTGTGCACCTCACAGTATTAGAAGATCCAAGGAATTTTAAAGAGTATCGCTATGCTCCTAAAGACTTACCTATTATCCTATTAATTGCTCACGGGCAGGACATAAAAGCCCCCTCACTTTAACTGCAGTATGTCCGAAGACTGTTACTCTTGTACAAAGATTTCAACCTTGGACTCTTAGAGCTGTGCCCTTGAAGAGAGAGTCTCTTGTTGGACAAGGCTGCAAATAGAGTAGCATGAACAAGACTATTCTAAAAATTAGTTATTGTAACGACATTGTCCCACAGGACTAGTTTGGCATGGCCCTGTAGCTGCTTTCTGCTATTTGCTTGCCCCAAGAGGACAGATAGTTCAGAATCGCGTCTCCCTCTCCCAATAATATTGTGTTTTGTGCTGCTGCTTCTGCTTTGCAGTGTATCTGCCAAATGCTGCAGGTGCTGAAAAACAAAGGTGAAAGCACCCATATGGTGCTTTCAGATCACGAAACCAACTCACAGAATCAAAAGCCCAAAAGGACCTGTTTTTTTTTTTCCCCTCATAGGAAAACCTACGGAATCTACGGAGTTACATCCAAGTGCCAAGGCCTATGAAAGGATTTATTGTGAATGTCTTTTACCTTCCTTGTTGGATATAGGTCCTTTGGGATTCCCCTTCATGATATTGCTAATCCCATCTATTCAAAATTTATGATGTACATTCCCTAGAATACCAAGATGACTTTAAAAACACAGTGTAGATTGGGGGTTTTGCTAGTTTTATTGTCATTTTCTTTTTCAGATTTCAGAACATAGGCATTTACTGTACTCACAGGCTTCCTTTGGCAAACACGAGGGCTAGAAACTCACTTTAATTTGTAAGCGATACTGTGTTCAGTGCAAATGTTTGCTAATATTCTTGTACAGATCTGGGGTCCAGGGCTTTTCCTGGAATCAGTCATGCCAAGACTCAGGATCAGATGGTAAAAGTAATTTTATGTAAGGTGTGTGTGCATGCAAGTGTGTGTATCCACATGTGTGTTTTTTTCTGCCTGCTCCTTCAGTCACTGGTTTAGGAATTAAAATTAATTTGAAAATATTTTTCCTTTCCACATACACAAAAAGTAAATGCAGATATAGTTTCTCTCTTATGTTTTAAAATCTTTCTAGTCATCTTTCTCTGTGTTTGTGAACTCTAAGTACCTGGAGACTAACTGGAGCAACTCTGCAGTTCCCTGCTGCATACAGGTAGGAGAAAGAGACAAGGATGTAGCCTAGCTGCCCAAAATGTCCTGCCCTGGGAATAAATAGCTTCATTTCATATGTGCCAATTCCCTAGCCTTTGACATCCTTATTATTTCCAGCGATAATATACATAGGGCTTCCAAACATGTACCTGACTGAGGCAAAAATGATAGGTCAGCGAGATACAAGCTTTCCATTTTAGACAATACTTTAACTCCAATGAAAAACACACACTGGGAGCTTTTGTTTTAAAATGTCATATCATGTTTTTCCCTACCCTTTTCCTGGATGAATTTAATCTGTTTTGGTGTAATTAAGAAAAAATTCCAAACACCATACAAGTTACATGATGCCTTCTTTACGTCGGATTAGTGAGGAACAATTTTTTTATGAGGTTACCTTCAAAAAACTACAAATGTATTTAAAAACTAGCATTTTTTCTCCCTTCTATTTGCCTTCTCCTTAAAAGAAAAACACTTTCTCTATGGAATATAGTCTCATTTTTGCTTGAAAGCACAGATCTACATCTCATCTCTGAGTCTGCACGGTGCCTCCTGAGCACAGCAAGGACTAGTTCACAGGACGGTTCCAAAACAGCATTTTAGAAATATAGACCCAACCCCCACCATTCTGATAAATAATCCATTCAATCCCTGGGAATATCAGGAAAGACAGAAAACTGATAGCACTAATAATAAAAACAAGAGTTGTTGTTATTAATAGAGGAGCTATACAAAGTACACATTAAACGAAGCTCATTTAAACATGCTCTGGTTTAATCAGATTTAGTTTAGCCACCTAAAAAAATCCCAGCAGAACTTGTGGTGGGGCTTTCGCTGCTGCTCCCCGCTGTGAGCCCACCTGTTTCTGCCAGCCTCGCTGCCCTGGCAGTCGTAAAATCCCTGGGTCCGCTCCGTGGGCTGGGGCAGGTCGCAGGGACAGGCTTCCAGACCGCCTTGCCATGATGTTTGGGGGAAAAAGGTTTTTGAGTGAAAAACTAGCTTTGCCCAAGATTTACCGTGCAAAGAAAACAGAGAAAAAAATACTGCTAAGCATTTAACTCCATTTCAAACAGCGGGCTTCCAGGCAGGGAACAGACCTGTCATTTCAAGTAGTTTTTCATACTCTGCACAAAATCTATTAAAAAACCTACACTGTTTTAAGACAAACCCTCCACCCAATATAATAATCTTTTATATATATATAACCCCCCCCCCATACACAGATACAGCATATATTGGGAACAGCATCTCTGTGCTTTTGGCCTTATATTTGGATGTGGGAAAATTTTCCTCCTTGGAATAGTTTCCAGGGAGTGCTCGGAGCCTGACCCGAATTCCGAGGAAGCAATGTTCACAGCAAGCACCTTTGGTAGCAGGGAGCGGGCAGGGAGGAGGCTCCTGTGAGCCACAGACGGGGAGTGACGGAGACTATTTCTATATAAACAAGCCCAGGATCAGCTAAAGTTGCTGTTCACTGGCAAACGAAAATAAAGAGACAATTCAGAATCAAAGGTGAGTCAAAGAAAAAATATGTCCAATAAGAGGAGGCAGCCCAGACAATCAGTCAGATGCCAAAACATGTGACAGACCCAGAGGCAACTCCAAAACAACCAAACCAACTGCCTGTGGAGTCTGCCAAGGAGCCAGATGCTCCTGCTTAAAAATATCTTCCGCTGCCTTGGCATCTGCATTTTCTGCCTGCCGTCAAAAGAGGAGGGAGGGGAAAACAGGAGAGGGTGCGGGAGTAGGGGTGGGGGGGCAGCAACTAATAATATTTTTGCCATTTTAATTCTAAGTACTTCTGATTATTCATTTGCAGTTTGTCATCATGTCACCAGAGAGCAAAACAAAACCCCAGCTTGGCATAGGCTGGCAAGGGAAAAACAGGCAAAGCCCTCTCTGCAGAAGGAAAAAAATGATGAGAAAGATCTAATAATTCCGCATTGCTGTGGGTGGCACATCCCTGTTAAGGTGATAAAAAGCTATGAGCTGCTGGAGTTGGCAGTTTACCACCCAAGAAAACACCCGTGTGCCTGGACCCAGATCCCTGGCTGGTGGCAGCAGGGCCCCAGCGATGGAGCCGGGCACAGGATGCTCCAGCTTGCACACACCCAGGGTGTCGCCGAGGTGCCCCATGCTGTGCAGTGGGGACAAATGGGGAATAAATTGTGCCGAATGAAAGTATTGCTGCTATTAATCACAGCATCAGGTTTTGGTTCACAGAGGATGCGGCTGCTCAACAGAGGCTTAAAACACACTTTTGTAATATTAACTTATTGAATGAAGATGCAGATTCTTTGTTACTGCAGTTGTTGATTAAAACCATTAAAAAAAACATACATTCTGGAAACATTTGATTATTCAATGGGAAAAGGTCAAACAAAAGCACAGTCATAAAGAAGAGATTCTATGCAATTTCTGTTACAGGAGGAATTGTATTATCACATTTCATCTTTATTGAAGGTTTTTATCTCTTGTATGAAAGTTTTCATAGGTGGATATGCCCCTTCAGAAATTAAATTGCAAAACATTTTTGTTTGTGTTTCTTGATTCTTTGAGTAGGAATCAGGAATCCCACGTGTGGTCTGTCCCTCTGTCACTGAACTGATCGAGTGGCCTTGGTTTCTTCACACACAAAACCTCCATGCTTCTACGTGTCGGATGCGTCCCTCACCACCCCATCCCAAGCAGAGCTGCGCTTCCAAAGCCAGTGCTGTTAGAGCAGCAGGTACTGAACAAGACTCAGAATACAACACACTCTATTATAGAGTGATTTTGCCTGAAGAGAGTGTTTGTTTTTGTAAGACAGAAATCTGAACTTTATCTTTCTTCTGAGCTGCCCAGGTTGGGTTATTAGTCAGGAGCGTTTGGGACACTACGTGCATTGGGGACTGCCTCGATCGACACACTTCAAAGCAAGAAACCTGGTACTAAATGAGAGATGTATCAGAGAGCACCACTGCCTTTTAGAACGCAAACAGCAGTGAATGTCAGGTCGAGCAGGGCTGGGGTAAAATTGCCACCCAACCCCAAGCTCCTGTAAAGAACAGAAAAATCCTTTTGTGATGTTTGACTTATTTTTCCACTCGGATGCGTGGTGAGGCCTGGCTCTACGGTGTTTGTTTCAGAGCAAAGTTTCACGACGGCTGGTTGCCGGCAGAGAGGGCAAGCTCCGGGCTCACAGCTTCTCTCTCAGTCCCTCAAGCAATCTGGCACCTATGGGACTGCCACCACCTTTTCTGCACTGAAGGGTTGAACTCCTTGCTGAAAATCTGTGCTACACCTTGTAGACTAAATTTTGCATACAGAACTCATTTGCAGCGAAATGCAATCGCAGTAAATAAATAAGTAACGGGAGCCAAAACAGCAGTGTGGTGAATCGGCAAGCTTATTTCAAATAAATTGAAAGAACTTGCGGTGACGAACGTTTCGTGCGAGTCTGGTACTGAGATTGTAAGAATTTTGCATGTCTACATAAACTGACTGATAGCAAAGGAGTTTCTAGTCCCCCTCACGACACACACAAATGTCTGTTAAAGACATAAATATTTAAAAACAACAGCTAGACTAAGAGGGTTAGCTTTCATTTCATCTAATTTGGCAAGCATTAGATACACCCACCAGAAATCATTTTATTTTGTGTAATTTAATAGCAGATCTATCGTAGCATCGCAGTTTCTGACATACTGAAAGAAATCAATGTGGCCTTTTTTTTAAGTTCAGAATTAATATAAGGCTGTATTTCAAATGTTAAATGGAAATCAATAAAGATTAAAACCTTTCTGTGTTATTCACTTGTTTTCATCCTCTGCTGCAGTTTATTTGCCTTCCTGCATGTAATACAGAGACTTTGATCCTTGTTCAAATATCTCTGATTTTTTACTTCCATCATATTTGATCTGGTTCTCAGGTGAGAAATATTGGCAAAACTTGTTAGAATTACACCTGCCAATGGTAGCATACAGGCTAGCAACATGGAATTATATAAACTGTACTATGCATGCCCTTTGGGTTCTTACACCTCAGAATAATATTCCCACAGAAATCAATCTGAGATTTTAATTTATTAAAGCCTCTCTCTTTCCCCCCCCATCCTTAAAGGCATAGATGGAGATACAGAGGAAGAAGTGAGATAACATCAAATAAACCAGGTTTAGAATGGTCATGGATGACCTTCACAATATGTGTTTTGCAATTTTGGGTGGATTAGAGGAAACTAATGATGGCTTTGAAATGAGCTTTTGGATAAAGCTTGGGAAACTCTAATCATTACAAATCCACTACTTAAGAGAACAATTTTGTGTAGCACACTGCAGCTTTAAAGCATACATGTCTTGTTTTCTTTCCTCCTCTCAACAAGCTTATTTTGCTTTCACTTATTCTGGTCTTCTTATAGGAGCCCAGTGGCTGTTTTCATTTTCTGCCCTGCCTTTTAATTTAAGGGAGCCTATTGTTTTTTGCCATTGCGTTGGCCTTACATTGCCTTTTGCATTTAGTTTAGGACTCATAGAGTTAACAGGCTGGGGAAGAGAGAGAGGAAAAAAAAAAAAACAACCCACTTGCATTAAGCCTGAAGCCTGTCACCTTTTCTTGGCAATTACACTGCTAATGGCTGGGTCCCAAGCAAAGTGGCAAAGAATATCTCTTCTCACGTTCCCAACTCACAGTGCATTCCCAAATACCAGATGGTGTTTTTGGAATCCATTTCACTATGTTTGATATGACAATACTTTTGTATAATGTTAAATTATATATAACTATTTCAAATAGCCGATATCAGAACCAGGCAAGAAAAGGAATATTAGATGCAAAGAGGAAAGAGAGAAACTGAAGACTGAAGGTTCTCATCTCCTCCTGTTGTATCTTGTGTCTCTCAGATTTTTGTGTAATTTGAACAAAAGAGGAAATTAAAGTGGTTCAACAGACTAGCTCTCGCAGTGGTACTATACAGAAATGGTGTTGTCTCCTTCCCAGAATTTGGTGTACATCTCGGGATGCCTGCCAGCTTTACAGGAGGCAAGTGCAAGATCATAATTAGTGCAGAGAAAGCAGGAAAAAAGAAAAGGGGAAAAAACCCAGTTATGAGTAAACAAGTCCCACCATTTTCTTTACAGGCTATTCCTTGAAATCTTGGGAAAAACAAGGCCCAGAAAATTCAGGAGGTGTAAAACAGTACATCTCCATTAACTTCAGTGGAGCTATGCCAGTTGACAGGAGCTAAGCATTTGGCCCAGGATATTTAAGTTGAAGTAACCTGGATCTATGTAGTAAGTCATCTATACATCTTACTGAAGATTAATCCAATCTCGCTTGCCCCATATTAGCTATTCCAATTTTACGTTAACACTTATGGACTTACCGGAGTTGGAAAACATCCACTGGAATCAGGCCTGCAGATTTAGTTGCAATACAATTCATCACACCTGAACTGAAGAACAGAAGTACCTTGGCTATTCCTCAGGAGACAACCAGGACCTCAGCTTAAGGAGGGACAAAGATCTTCCTTTTGTTGGACACACTACAAACAATTTCTTAAGAACATGACAAAAATGCACTACCGAGGAAAAAGTATTCAGGATAATCGGTGTCCCATCAGTCTGCCAGTGATGCCACTTTCATTATCAGAATCCCATCGTTTAAACACTGCTTAGTTTCATGATTTCTAAACTGAAATTGTTTATTTTAATGTAGCCAGAACTTTGTTTTCTTCCATCTCAGTTGCAGCTCAAGGCACATTTTAACAACCAGCAAGCTTTCAGGATAAATGCTTACCAACAAAAACACTTCCAAAGCTTAACTGTAACATGAATATTGAAACTATAAGGACACAACTTCACAAGTAATTTGTCTAGTTCGATCAGTTTTTTTCCTGCATATGCTGCAAACCTGTGGTGTACATAATCCAAACGAAGGTTTCATTCATATGGCTATGCATGAGCAACTTACCACATTAGTACTTACTTTTTACACAACAAAATACTGACTTTTTTCCCTCTTGATTACTTATATTGCCAGCATACAGTAAAGATTATCAACCCCTAAAAGGATCATACAGATCCAGTGACTACTACATAATTAACAATAACTTGTAGTAATGCAATTTAAGAGTCTTTTTAATGGGCATAGATGGCAGAATGTATAGCCCATCTTTCTTTGTCATCCTAGAAAAGGGGCCCCATGCGGAGCTGCTGGTTGCTGAGTGATGCTTTGTAGTCTGTACCAGACAGTTGCACAGTACCAGCTGCATTGGCAGGTAGCCGAAGTGCAAAGAGATAGCTGCCAAGCTATGCTATACAAAGGAAGCAGTGCCAGAGAGAAAGGGACCTTTGCATGAAGTCACCTTTGACCCTGAAGCCAGCGTGGATCCCATATTCATCAATTCCAGACAATTGCATCTTTCATTCCACCACAAACTATGATTAGAAAGGGCCCATTTGTGATAGTGATTGTTAGTTTACAGTTCCCAGAGATTGGATTATTTAATCTTTAGTTCTGTTGGCAGCAATATTTTCCCTAACCTTTTGTAATGGCATGCCAGTGATAATCTAACATATGTATATAGGGAGGTATACACACACATATACACAGACACCACCCTTCACCACCAAAACTGGGTGAAGAGATAAAGATGCAAAGAAAAGGGAAAAGCCACAGCACACAAAATTCACGTTGCTTGGCAAATACCGTGCTAATGTACACTTTCAGAATTCAGTCTGGAAAGTGCAGTGTACTCCATGTGCAGCAGTATCTCAACTTCTGGCCACAGACTTCTGACTTTCCTACAGTTCTTTGTCTGTTTGACAGGAAAGCTTTTGCTTTAGACAATTGAGATATAGCAGAGGCATTATTTTCAGACAACTGCAATTGTAATTGCAGGATTTTAACTCCAGGTTCCAGATTGCTTTTTTTTTTAATTTCTACAAATATTGACTGCTTGTAGTACATGCAAAAAGAAGAGGAACATTAAACAGGTTTTAAGTGGACTCATGAAAAAAACACCAATGACAAGCAAAACCTCTGTCTGAGGGGTGTAGGGGAAAGACAGTGCACAGAATAAAAGCAGCAGGGAAGCGTCTAGGCCTGGTTCCTGCTACTGCTCTCCTGTGTGCCTAGCTTTGATATCGTGAGTCCTATTGAAATCAATGGCAGAGCTCCCAAGGTGCATGTGTATGTCAGCATTTGGAAGTTTGGGGTCTTAGTAAGTGGGTCTTCAATAGCAAACTGCCCCTATATTCCCCCCAAACTTCACACAGCACTCCTTGAGCAATAAAGCAAGCTGCTGGCACAATCAACAAGTAGGTAAAGAACATAAGATGTCTGAGAATATAACTCTTAGCAACGACTTTCCATAGTGTTCAGGAAAAAAAGGGGTAAAAACCCCACCAGAATCAAATGAAGAACTAACATTTGCAATTGGAAATGGAGAGAAAAGGGGAAAAAAAAGGATGGGAGTCTATAAAGCTTTCATGAAAATCTTTTTTGATCTGATCCTTTGGTCCTATCTCAGAGATGTTAGCTGAAGGGAAAAAATCCCTCTACCTGAAGGCTGGCCGTATTGTGCTGCACCTGACTTCTGGCTCACATGCGAGACCGTCTGTTCTTTATTTTCACTCTGTATGAAGCTAATGGAATTTGCAGTTGATTAACCTCAAATCTGGAGTAATGATCCAGCCTGGGACTGCAGCTGGCAATGCTGGGGCTATTTGTATTTCTTAACTGAGTAAGACAGCAACAAGTATAATGGCACAGAGGTAAAGATCCTGGATAGACAGGTAAATGTCAGTGGTGCATTAAAGGAGTTGAGAACATGACCTGAGAGTGCAGACAGTGTCACCCCTCCCCATGAAGAGATGGGAGCACTAACTCTTAGAAAAATTAATC
>VYZW01050332.1:3307-49576 GCA_013401315.1 Balaeniceps rex
CAAAGCAACTGTCTGTGCTTTTTTTTTAATCCTTGGAATAAAATGGAATTTTCCTCATCTTTTTCAGCAACTTTACACCATGTCTAACTTTCTGGTTTCAGTTCCAATGTTAATCCAAATATGATCTGTGGATAGAGCTCAAATACGTTTGCAAAGATCTTGTTTTTTCTCAGATTTCTCTTAGAATTAGATTTTAACGGATGCTAATGTAGTAGTGTCTCCCTTGCACAAGTGTATTAGATTTTTCTTTCTTACTTGAAAGTACCTTTGAAATTTGATTTCTGTTACATTAGACCTTTTTTGTAGCTTTTTTGTCTTGATTTTAACTTTTTTTTTTTTTTAAAAGATATTCGAGTTAATATTTCCTCTTACAGGAGTGGAATGTTAAAACTTAATTTCTAGTCTACTGATTGTTCTTTGTGGCACACATATGTATGTGTAAAGTAGTTGAGATAACAGGCATGTCCTTATTGCCCTGTCTTTGTTGAATTTCTTGGGGGCAAGAGGGAGAGTTGCTGTTAGTCCTATTGAATCTAGACCTCTTAAACTAAGACTCTGGAATGTAGAGGAGTATCCTGGGATAATCTGCTGGGAGGTAAGAGACCTAGACCTGGATTTATTTTCCCTGCTTTCTGAGAGTGCCCTAACCGCTAGGTTAACTAACAACTGGATGGGCAAGGCTACATCTGGCCACACATCAAAAGAAAGGAGCAAGCTCATACAAGTTTGTTCTTTTAGGTGTGGGGGGGTTGGTNTTTTTAGAAAATGAGTATCTTATCAGTAGATGCAACTTGCTGATCCTGATTCATACACTGAAGTTCTGTAGGAGGAATGAAAAGTCAGACTCATTCATGTCCTGGGTGGGGGAGGTCTGAGGGTTGTTTTTGGCTAGAAGTGTACATATCTGGCTTGCTTAACTTTGGCTATCTAGAATGTAAATGTCAAAGTCTGGCTGAGTTGTTTGATAGTTGCCGTTAGAACAGATTATACCTGTTGTTGGCACCCTGCTCACACCTAGTAGGTGCTGGGCTCCTAGAGTGGAATCGAGAAGTCCAGATTGGAGACTGTGATTACATGAAAGTACTAACTGTTCCACTCCACTCCACAGTGCAATGTCCTGTACCTTGAGCTAAGCTGGGCCGGGCCTGGCCTGGCCTAGTATCGGCTTGCTTTGCTAGTATGGTATTAGGACCATGAGCTTGCAGGTCCTGATTACACCAACTCTGGTTGTCCATTAAAGTCGTACTGTAAAGAAGTTAGTGACCTGTCTCCTAAATGTGCCTGAGACCCAGTTAACTCTTCCACACTTAGACTTGCTGCAGCCAGAACTCATTCTGCCACTTGACCAAAATTTAGCTTTGCCACTGCCGAGAATATAAGCCAAATGAATTTCTAGGTGGCAAAATCACAGAATGGTTGAGGGTAGAATGTTCCTTCAGGGGTTGTCTAGGCCAACAACCCTGCTCAGAGCAGGGTCAGCTAGGCAGGGCCTTGTTGCTCAGGACCATGTATACTTGGGTTTTGAATATCTCCAGGAATGGAGAATTGACAACCTTGCCACCTTCTTGTCCTCAGGAACCTTTTCCGATCAGTATGACTTTTCAAAGATGGTCAAGAATGGCTTTGCAATAACATTGGCTAGCCTCCACAGCACTCATGGGGGCATCCCATTAGGCCCCATGGCCTTAATATCTGTCCAGCTTGTTTAAATGTTCCCTAATCTGATTCTCCTCCAGGTAAGTCTTCCTTGTTCCAGACATTCCCACAGGCCTGGGAATCCTGAAGGCAAATCTTAGCAGTAAAGACCAAAGTAAAAAAGGCATTGAGTTCCTTGGCCTTCTCTGTGTCCTTTGTCACCTGGTCCCCTGCCCACAGCAGTGGGCTCATGTTTTCTGTCGTCTTTCATTTGCTGCAGACATGCCTGTCGCAGCCCTTGATGCTCTTCAAATCCCTTGCTGGTTCTACTCCAGGTGGGCTTTGGCTTTCTTGACCCTATCTCTTCATGCTAAGACAGTATCTCTGTATTCCTCCTGGGTCACTTGCCCCTGTTTCCACCTCATGTGATCCTTTTTACGTCTGGAGTTTAGTCAGGAGCTCCTTGTTCATTTGTGCTGGCTTCCTGCCACCTTTGCTTGATTTCCCATGCATCAGGACTGGAGAAGGCGATCAGTGAAAATCAACCCACTTTCCTGGACCCTTCTGTCTAGGACTGTCTGCCTTAGCTTCCCTTCCAAGCAGATCCCTGAACAGGCCAAGGTCTACTCTCCTGACGTCAAGGGTTGTGATCCTGCTATTGCTTTGATGGCAAAATGGTATTTGGTTACACTAGTTGATCTGCTGCTGAGGTAAAAATACTGTCTCTCTATTTAATGATGCTTTTTTGTTGAATTTGACCCTCCTAATTTAGCCTTTGTCAGTAGGGAGACTATAGGCTCTTTGGGGCTGAGGGTCATCTTTTTGTTTTGCTTTGGTTAAATAGAGTCATGCCCTAATCCTCACCCATTCCCCAGTTTGCATCATAGCATTTGATATATAGGATCCACATCTACCACTGCATCCACTAGTGCAGAAACTGCTTGAGTAGTAGCTGGAAAGTTGTGCAGCTGGGAGAAAGATTCTTCTCTTGCTAAATTCTTCTGTATTCATAGGGCACAGTAAGTCCAAGAGGGGGGAAAAAAAAAAGGGAAAAAGTTGGATTTCATACTAGCTATAAGATGAATGCTCAAGTTAAGCTTGTTAATGTTGGGATAATAATTTTTAAATACATCTTGGGGCTGCTGTGTCAGTCTTTCTAAGCATATTTGAGAAATTTTTATGGATACTTTGGGGATGGTGCTTCACGTTTTGCAAATCTGTAATGTCCATGTAGTATAATCTATCATTTTGGTAGATTCTGTATACAATAACTTTATAAATCCAGTACTTTCTGTCCTCTTTTTGACAAATACCATACCCGGACTAAGCATATTTACCTTCCATGAGGAAAAAAGAAAAGGCACCTCAAATTAAATCAGTTCTGCTTCACATTAATTTTTTCAATGTCTTCTAGGAATCTAGTCTGGATCCTGTTATTCTTGCCCATTCTGTGTACCTGTAAGAAAAAAAATTACATTGTTTTTCTTTAATATTTTAGTTTAAAAAAAAAAAAAAGGCTTGGGTTTTTTTTAATAAAGGAGGAGGAGGAGGAAGGAGGAACACACACTTTAAAACCAAAAAGTAATGTGGCCTACGTACTGGGTGGTTTTGTTTTGTTTTGTTTTCTCAATAAAAAGGGCTGCCCAAAAAAGGGATGTGTGAATAAATTATTCAGTATTTTAACAGGAGAGACCTTGTGGGTCATCTTACTCTTCCATTGCCAGTGTGGAATTATTCTCTCCGTGCCATTTGGAAATGCAGTATCTAATTACAAAACTGCTGAGGTGATGTCTTTTCCATCATTCCCTATTATTTTATCTATCAGAACATATTGTCCAGTGCTCATTTGATAGTAATTCTTTTTAATGACACAATAAATAAGAACTTCCCTGCATGCAGCTGTGATCATGGCCTCATTTGTTTGAGGTAATGCACAGACACAAAAGATGGTCCTATGTAAGATCTTTGCCTTGCAAAAGGTGGAAGAGGAACAGATTCAGGGAACTGAGTCTCATCTTTGACATTTAACATAAATAATATGCAGTTTTTTAGTTTGCTTTCAAATTTTCTGGTTCCTGGAGTAGGCAATGTCACATTGTCAAGTACCAAAGGAAAGAAGGCCAAAAACTACCATTTAGAAAATCATAACAACAGCTGACACTTTCATATGAAATGCAGTTATGTAAAGGAAATGGCTAACCATAACTCTTGGCAGCAATGAAACACGTAGTTTCAGTGCTAAGATCAACTTTAACTTGCTCTAGGGAAATTCAGAATTTTTGCTGTATGAGTGCATCCCCTCAGTGACTTTGTAACATACTTTATTGTTTCATTTATTTATCAAGTAACAGCAAGGTTAGCTGTGGCTGCTCAGTGTTGGCAAATAGAAAGATCACACATCACTGGAAATGGAGAAGAGGGAATGTAGGAAGTCATCAGGTGTATGAAGCAGCCACCAGAAAGGGGTGGTGTGGTATCTGCCATTAATGGCAATCTCTTGGAACTCTTTAATAATTTTGTCCAAGAGCCTGGACTGAAGCAACAACTTCTCCTTAGTAATCTTAGTAACAGGTTAGGAAATAAAGAATTGTCTCAACTGCATTTTTACATTTACTCATCTATACATCAAAATGCTTATGTTTATAAAGAAATACTTTCATAGGTAGGTATATATAGATCTATGTGCCATAGTATAGATAAACACCTTTCAATTGAAGTACTTCATAACTTTGTATCTTTTTTTCATTATACATTATAATATATGCAGTGATTAAAATAAATTCTTCCTACCTGATGTCAACTTCACAACAAGAAATTTGATTGCAGTGTGAGCTGTAGAAGGTGCATAAACTCTTCCCATCAGCTCGCAAGGGAGAAAGATGAGTCATTAAGACACCAGCTGTTCCATCTTTTAGGACATAATTCTGTTATCAATTCATTGCATGCTGTTCATGTTCAAAACAAACAGAGTGTCCCCAGAATAAGTTTTATTTTATGTTAAAGCTCTTCACACAGATGGTGTTTGACAGGTTATTTGACAAGACAGGCATCCTAATGGGATGACAGCTCTGGAATTCCTGTTGTTTGGGAAAGAGAGCCCTGTGGCAGGCGTGGTGTGATGTTGCTTCAGGCATTCCCTTTGTAGATGATAAATGTTACTGCACAGCTGTTTGCCCCATGCAGAGATGCACAGCTGTGCTATGCTGGGAAAGGAGTATATCTCTGCAATGCTGTTTCAGTAGATTGTGCTGCAGATTTTCAGAACTTTCATGTTAAGCCAGCAGAGGGTACTCTTAAGCTTCCAAGAAGAAGTTGTTCTATTGGCTGCTTCAGGAGGCCACTATCTCAAACCCAATTACAGTACTGAGGGGAGGGGCCAAAAATGTGATCTCTTTAATTATATAGGCCTGATTGCACTTAAGTAAAACTGATGAATTGGTCATATACTTCTTTGAATAAATCCTACTCTGCATTCTTTCCAACAGCACAAACTGAGACCTTTTCAGTCATATAAAATAACGTGATCTTAGAAATGGGAAAATTCAGGTTGGAGGGGACTTCAGGATGTCTCTCATCCAACCATCTGCTGAAGCAGGGTCAGCCGTGAGGTTTGAGTAGCTGCCTTACCCACTCTTGAAAATCTCCAAGGATGGAGACCGCACAACCTCTTTTGGCAGCTGTCCTCACAGTCAAAATGTTTTTCTGTATATTGAGGCTGAACCTGTCTTGTTCTAACTTAACACCTGTTGTCTCTTGCCCTCCTGCCATGCACTGCTGTAAACCCTTGATCTTCTGTCTCTGCTCCTATTAACGCAGCCCATGAGGCTGGTGGCCCTCTCTGCTGCCAGGGCACTGCTGGCTCATGCTCATCTTGCTGCCCACCAGGACCCCCAGGGCTTTTTCTGCAGAGCTGCTCTCCAGCAGTCAGTCCCCAGCCTGTATCGTTGCAAGGGGCTCTTCCTTCCCAAGTGCAGGAATTTGGGTTTGTCCTTGTTGAGTTTCATAAGGTTCCTGTCAGTCCATTCCTCCAACTTGGATAGGTCCCAATTTTCTGTGAATTCTTACATTTGCACTTGACTTTCATTCAAATCAACAGTTCTGCCTTTAATAGAATGAATTACATGTATAAAGCCTCAAAGTTTGTAGGCTTGTGGATTACAGATTTATACATAAAGTTACTACAAGCAAAACTACAAAATTAGGTTATGGGCTTCTAACATATTCAGCAAACAACAGAGGAAGAGAGTTTTATCTTTTCTTTGAAAAATAATGATTCAAGAAGAAAAATAGTCTTTCTTAACATAGCTTACATATCTCTTGTGTGACACAATAGTCAAAGTACAAGGCACAAATGCACAGTTCACTATGCTTGACAGGATGATGTAAACTTCATTATAAGTATGACCTTTATTTTTAAAGGCTCATAATCTTTCTCTAAAAACCATATATATTTATGTCATTACTCATCTGTACAAATACAGTTCATTTAAAACACAACTGTTGCTCCCTCACTGTTTTTCAGTCTTTCCCTCTGCCAGTCAGCTACATCACCAGTTGTTCCTGTTGCCTACAGCTGTATGTTTTCTGTAGATTAGAAGCAGAGCAAGGAGATACCCAGAAACACCTGGAACCTCTTTAGGATTCTTGCTGGCACATCTGGAGCTCCCAGGATTGTCAGAGCACTGAGACTAATGGAACCACTTTTATGATCAATTTGCAACCTGGCACCACCTGAACCAGATGAGTTTTAATGAAAGCTGATGACTCATTATGTGCATCATAGCAGTGTTTTGTACAAGACCCTTGACTTGACACTACAGCCAATTAAATTCTGCCTCTTTGTTCCCAAAACCTTGTGGAAATGTACTGGGGCAGTAAAAATGTATGGTTTTGTGAAGGTCACAGTCTAGTGTACTTCCCCTTTTATTTCTTTTTTTTATGGTTTGATAGTTAGAAAAAGTAAGAGATTAGCAAGGAGGGAATTGTGTACTGGAATATGTATAGACCAGACAGTTAGCATTCTTGTTTCCTGAAGAAAAGTGAGGTCAGTCTTCTGCTCCTTAGAGCTCTTTTATTTTTCCAACCATCATCACTTTAAATATGCAATATTTTAACTCTTCTTTGTCACTACCACGAAGACCATTCAAACAGTATTATAGAAATGCCAAATATAATAATTAGAAATGTAGTTTCAATTTGGCATGAGGACTACACATTGCTTCAAATGTAAAATCCTTGTGTTCATATTTTGTATGTGTACGTGTGGTTTTTATTTCACCTGGTTTGGCCACTCTTCAGAAGAAAGTAAATCCATGCAAATATACGCGTGTACGTCCTTAGTCAGGAAAGTGTGTAAAGCTTAAGTAGAAAGTACTCAAAGCCAAACATATACATAGTCCTCTTCCCATAAAGTTAGTGGGATTTAAGCAGAGGTTTAACCAATTTGCTGAATCAAGTAGATCAGCATGGGTGTGTGCTTGATGCTCTTCAAACAATAACATGCACGCTTCATTTTAAGGTTGTGAATAATCTCACTGTCTTCAGTGTGACTGGTGCAATTAACATTTAATACACACATGAGAGGATTCAGCACTGGCCTGGAGGGTTCAAGCGGTACATTGCGCCGTTGAAGAGAGAGATAATCTGCATGATGGCTGAAATGTTTCAATCTAGGGTCAACAACATACGGTATAAGTGCCAAAGGTGGGGGAGAGGTAGATCCTGAATGTCACTCAGGTATAAAGAGCAGTGGCTATTGAGTCCTGACAAGACATTTGGTGTCTCTCTCCACTCTTTCTGAGTTCAGGGCTCAGACATCCCTGCCTCACAAAGAGGGGAAACGATCGGCTGCATCATCCCTTTCAGAGGCCGTATTTCCTAGCTCCCACTGAGCTCCTTCCAGTGCACTTAGCTTCTCATTTGGGAAAAAATGTAGTCTGGCACACTGCACTTGAGAAGATGCTGATCCCGGTTCTACATCTCACACTTCCACAGGGAACATCCATGGTTGTTGATTTTAGCTATATCAGAGCATGTGTTCCAGATCCTGTGAACTTATGTGTCAGTTAACAGCAATTTAAAAACCTGCCAGCTTTCATAGTATTCTATAAACAAGAATATGTAGTACTTCCGAAGAGCTATCTGCTATTACACTGGAAATAGTATGGTATTTGCCAGGGAAGTCATCACCAGTGGTAGTACATGCTCCCTCTTGGCTTGCATTCTTTATTGTAATAATATTTGGGCTTCCCACAATGTGAAGTAAGAACACAGTGTTTACCTGAGTTAGAAGCACAGTACTGGAAAGAAGCAACTGTATGAGTTAATGTTCTTTGAATAGCAGTTAAATAAACTTCCATGGGAAATTTGTTTATTTCTGAACTTAAAAACAGTTCCAGGAAATACTCGTGCTGTGACAAAGTTTCACTGTTCTCTGGGGTAGAGAGGGATTTTATCACGGGATCATGGCCTTCTGAGTTTGCTAGTGAAAGAATGGACGTGCTATACTTTTTATTCTGAGTCCTTGTGTTTACAAATATAAAGAAAGAGAAAAAAAAAATTGTAATTCTGCAAACTAAGCTTGGCAGTTGTATTTAAGGTCCCAGGAAAGCCTTAAAAACCTTACAATTCCTAGTAGCAGGTTGACGAAGAAGATGATGGGGATTTTTAAAAATAAGCAGTTGTGGGAAACAGTCACTGCTGAGCTTTGTCATTGCAAATATCACTTTTTCTAATGCTGTTGTCCTCTGTAAATAAGCATTAAACATAAGATTTTTACCAAAGCACCCAAACTGTAGGTGAGCTTCACCTCAACAACTTTTTTTTTTAAAACCAATGGGACTATAGGAAAAAATAGATTAGTGACATGTAGAGCAAAACATAGAATCTTCTGAAAACTAGAATAATCCCGAATATACAGTGAAGATGATGCCAGTGAAACGGAGTGAGCAGGCCCTTGCCACAGAAGTCGTTTCAATGGCACACTGACATTTTGCTTGGTCCTGCCACAGGAAGAGCTGTGGAACACATCTCCAAAGCTTTTTGACTTACACCTGTCAGCAAGAACAGATGACTGATGAATAAAGTTGTGTGTAACGGTAGCACACCAAGGCGTCAGTCAGTTGCATCCTGCAAGATAAAAACAGATTGCTCTGAGTTTTTCCGGGGATGCCTTTGAGGTCCCTTTTTGTCCATAAACAAATCCGTGGGAAAGCACAGTGTGGTGGAGTGCAGGCAGGGATGAGATTTCTGAGTTCTAAGTCTAGCCTTGCTGTAAATTACCTGTGTGATTTTTGGATCATTTGCTTCATTGACCTTTATTCTTTGGGCAGGCCTGTACTTGATAGGCTGGCTTGGGGAGTGTTATCCCAGCGTGAGGTAGGAAGGCATCTCTCTTAATACAGAGGGTGAAATGACTCCAGTGCCTCCAATTGAATTTGGAGGCCAGAGTCAGGAATGGAAAGGTTTGACCTTAATGAGGAAACTTAGTGGGCTTAGTGGCCACCCATAGTCACTGTTATTCAGAGCATCCTCATGGTTTCCTGACTTGCTCTGGAGAACCTGACAGGCCCGTTGCAGCCTGGGCTTTGGATGAACAGAGTGGCATCTGGTGCAAACCAAACACCTCTAGTGAACACAGGGATCGAAGCGATTTTGTGCTTTCCAGTGCTTCTGTGAAATTCATATCACCACAGAAACGGGAGAAGCACTCAAATACCCCAATGAGAAGCGTCCAAAATGATGAAATAACTACAGGCTTCAGACTGTGGAGCGTATCTCGTACCAGTTCAAACAAAACTGAGAATTAATGTAGATTTTTTAAGGACAGACAGCTGTATTTTTGGCAAGAACTCAAGCAAAATACAGGCAGGGAGAAAAAGTTGCTTTTGATTATACAAGGTTTGGTCGTAGAGTCATAACTGGAATTTACACAGCCTCTTGTTCAGGGAATCAGCACTTTGCTGCATTCTCACAGCAATAATAAAATAGATGTACAGAGAAGATGACAAAATGCAACATGACGAATACATACTGTCCCTAATCCTTCTCTTTTCCAAATGGAAACTTCTGAATTTTTCCTTTTTTTCCCTAAAAAGTACCAGTTCTAATAAAAACAACGCTTGTTAGGAGATGGCATTAACAGCAGGACAAAATATTCTTTCTTCTTAGCAAAACCAACTTTTCTTTTGAGGACGTGTCAAGAAATACTAAACTTCATGAAACTTCTTTAACCTCTCATTCTTTCGTAGCGAGTGATGTATCTCCTGGTGACAAATGATGAATGATTTTGTAGCATACTTGTTTCTGCTAACAGGAGTCACAACATATTTTCCAGGATGAAAGCTCCTAGATACAGTGATTCCTGTTTAAAGTAGAAGCTGATTTTCAGAATCTCTACTGTAGTGGAAATCACTGAAACCAGACAAAAGGAATTTTTATTCTTTTCCAGCTGCAAATTCAGCTTAAGTTATTTTACTTGGAAGGCCTTTTCCAGCTTCAAAGTTATCTACAAACATTTAGCTAATTAGTAAAGTTGTGCACACAAGCAGGCAGGAGAGAAGTTGAGGAATGCTTTCCAACACCAAACGGATTTTGAAGATCACTGGTGATACTGATTAAGCGATGCTGAGGATCATTTTTTCTGGCTAGCTCCTTGGCTTTCTCCGCCCCTTCCTTCCCCACCTGCCACATTCCTCTCCACTCCCTCCTTGCTTTTATCTGCAGCCTCTCTCCTTCCTCAGACCACAGCTGTCCAAAGGGTTTTGCTCGCTGCCTGCATTTTTTCCGCTCTCAGTCTCAGCTTACCTCACTTCTGTTGGCATCTAAAGAGACATATTGGCTGGGTTTCCTCGCCAGTAAAATCCCGGATGATCCCCAGGGATTCAACACCACAGAAGGGATGGGACTACTCAGCACCGTAACTAGCCCGAATTATGCAGCCATCCCTGTCATTTCGGGGTATCACTGAAACTAAGGTGTGACCATTGCTGTGACCAGTGGGAGATTTGCACACAGTTTTTAACTGGACCATGACTGAGACCTTAGAGCACTGAAAATGAATGAGAAAAAACAGAAACCTTTCTGCCAATGTTTTAAAGAGGTCTGTTGCAAGGAAAATACCCTAGTCATTGGGGACTCCTCTGTATTGGAGCGAATGAGCTTTCAGAAAGGAACAAAAGCTCAAAAAGAAAGGAGAAATAGACTTTATCTGAATACTTGATTTAGAGTATTGGAGAATAGAGTAACAGAGAAAACTTTATTTATTCTTGTCCTCTCACAAAGAAAAATCTCAAACTCCAAAGAAGTGCAAGAATAGAGGTTAAACAAAGGAATAAATATCAACTATTGAATAGCAAATGCTTTTGGTTGCCCACATGTAAGAAAAAGCAAAGTGTCTTCATAAACCAAACCCTCACATGGGAAGTTCTTGCAAATAAGGACCAAGCGTGACAGGCAGCAGGAATCTGGATGATACTAGTAACTGTGTCTCTGGGCCCGCAGGTGCGAAATGCCTCTGAAAAACACTCTCCTCCCAAAGTGCTGAGCTGGGGTGGCTGAAGATCTCTTGGTACAGTGACAGTCCACATTAGGTGCTTCACAGAGATATTATGAGTTGTTTATTATGATTGCAGACTTTCTCTACAAGGGTTAAGCAGTACTGAGCAGGGCTGGCAGCGTCTTTATACACCTTAACCAAAGCCCAGTAGTCTGCTGAGTAAAATTGCAAATAAAAATATTTATGAAACTGTTGTCCAAGTAAAACATAGGTAATATTTTTTAATACAAAAGCTATTACCCATCAGTGAATGAAATGCTGGTGTCTTGCTGATGATTTCTTGGTTTGGATGTGTCAGTGGCTTAATGCAAAGTCATACTATTATATCCCTGATGAAGTGGAAAAACCAAAGTAGCACTCAGCAAACAAAATCAGTCTCTCCTGTTTTAGAAATTTATAGTCTTTTATCTTGCAGGGAGGCTTAATTTGGCTTGAATTAGCAGAAATGTCATTGTAATGGGTATGCAATGATGGAAATCAAGTCTGGCTTTGGAGTACTGCACCACTTTGAGTGCAGGTTATCACAGAATAAGGGTATGAATGAGGCTTGGATGCAAAAGCACTAAGACTTCAGAATCAGCATATATTTTTCAAGGCAGATCTGCATTGCAGTTTCACCACAGAAAAGAACAGAAAAATGTGTCCTTTTTTATTGGAAATAGTTCTTCTGGCAGACTGAACACCTCTCAGTCAACAAACAGACATATTTTATAAACTCTATTTTATCACATTGGTAAGCATTTATGCCTGCAGAAGTGTGATGGGACAGAGCAATGATAATTAATCCCAAATCCCATCAGTTGTATAGTAGTTTTAGTGCTACACTACGTTATTAATAAATAGCATGTCATTTCTCCAGGGTGAGGCTTCTCATGCAAGGAGTATATTTTCAATGTAAGATTCTATTGTTATGCTGGTTGAGTATGTCTACAAATTCAGTAAATTATATTTCTCAACCTAATTTTCCATTATTATTAATGAAATAATTTGCTATTCAATTATAATTGGTAATAATTGTCTGTGAAAGTCTGCTTTCTGTACCAATTTTATAGTTTCTCTGAAAACAACAAGAAATATAATTACGGGGGAGAGTTTATGGTAGGTCATCAGATGCCTTAGGTACCAATCAGGACCAGACCTGTATGTTGCAATTAAATGATTTGGTATTTGTGATAACACCTGCTTAGTATCTTCCAAGTCTTACAAAAGAAAGCATGAATTTTCTATGTGTCCAGCTTTGTGTGTATGAAATTTGTGGTGTCCAGCAGTGGTAGCTTTTAGGGCTACTTAGGAATTCTCTGCTCCTCTATCAAGTCTCTCCAAAAAAACTTTTCAAGTGTTGATGTCATATATAGTTTACAATATCTAGGGTGCACTGTGCAACAGCTGTCCATGCGGAGCTAGCCTTACTGCCAGGGCTGTTTAAAAGAGTGAAGAGATGCTGGGCATAATGTGCTCAGGGACTCCTCAATGTAGATGTGTTGACTCTGAATCAGCACTCGTGTCTGGCACTGACCCACCTGCACACGGGCTGTGGGCTCCCTTCAGAGCAGGAGCACAGGGACTCGAAGTCAGCTTTGTCTGTGGGCAGCAGCTGAGTTTGAGAAATCTTCATCTGGATGTTCGAGAACCTCATTCAGAAAGAAAACCTTAAGATTCAGAAGCTCTAGGCAGTTCCCATTGTCTGGGTTACACTTAGCTCCAGGCTAAGTGGGTGTTGATTTACCCATCAGGGCAGCCAGGGATTCCCTTGGCATAGAAGCCACCAAAATGGATTTAATACAGTGTAGCAGCAGGAGAAATTTGTTCTGTAATTAGAAACATAGCACTTAGGAGCAGGTCTCGGCCTGCTAAGTTTGAAGTAACCTACGTGCTGCTATGAACTGCTGTAGGAGTCACTTTGGGCTCTTGTTGGGCTGGAGGTGATGGAAACAGAAAAGTACATGGCTATTTCCCATATGGTCCCCACTGTGGAAAGGGTGCCTGCTCCTTAACTCATGGCAGGCTGGACCTTTCCTCATGAGGCTCCTGATGCTAAATGTGTCGGTCAAACCCCATAAATGGCCCCTACCCACTGCCCGCATGAGCATCTTCAGTCAGAAATAGACCTCTGTATTACAGAGCTGTTTTATAGGGTAGGGTTAGCAATAGTTTAAGTAATAAAAACCACCTGTGAAATGCTAGAGACTCATTGCTTATACCCAATCAGAACAGGAAATTACTTTCTTCTTAGGATATGCTCCTTCTTGGACTTACAACTAGGCAAAACTATGGTATGAGGTGCCCGCTCAGTGAGACAAGAACTTGGTGAAATACAGGAGAAAAGCAAATTCTTAGTTGTCTTAGACTGCAGAGTAATTAAACTATACTGGAAAAATGCTGTCTGTGTTCATGTCACCTAGTACTTGCTGAGTGTTCATTTAAAAAAAAAAAACAACAGAAAGAAAAGCATCCAGAAAACAATTAGATTCTTGCAGAATATAGCAATTCATCAAACATAACCCACAAAAGTAACTGAAACCACCTGTTTTCACTTCCTCCCTAAAAAAGAGAGTACCACAATGTATAAAGCACAGAGCAGTGAGTGCAGCAAGTCCTGAAGGTGAATGGCATGTTTAGCAGGGAAATGGTGTATCCCCTTCTTTTTCACTTTAAACCCAAGCATTTGTATTCACTATCTTTTGTATAGCTTCAGCCTGCTAGACGATAAACCTCACCTACTAGAAACCTGGCCTCAGATTATCTGCGCTGCAGAATTTTATTAAGTTTTAGGGTTCTTTCCAGGCTTTATATTAATTGAGATGTGTTTAGTTTGGAATCTAATGGTGAAAACAGTCAGGGGTTTTCACTGAAGAGCACAAAATATATTTTATTCTCACTCCAGCAGAGGAGGTAATGAAAGCTACCATTACAAAACCTTCCAGTTCTTGTGGTCTCCTGCTTAGGTACAAACTTAATACTGATGTTAAATGGTGCTTTACCCTGTGAGTGCCCTGTCAGTTCATGTTGACTTCATCTGTGTATTCACTGAGTAATTTGTACCTCTGGCCAGCAGATGATGCATTCGTTCTGTGTGGTCTCCTTTGCTGCTGACCGATACTGAGGTGTTTCGAAACTTTACTCTCCTCACATCCTTTAAAACACTATAAAGAACATTTTCAGATATCGAATAGATAGCTGTCGTTATTACTGCTGCCTTTACCAAGACAATTCAAACACTTGTTTTCAAAAGTGCCAGGTTTTGTTGTTTCACATTTTATACAGCCTTTGCCTTATATACAATAGGTGTCTCTACTAGTGTGCTCCTAAAACTGCAACTGATTGTTGCACTAATATTTGAAGCCACTATGTCTCCAAATATCAAGACCTCATTACTTAGACCCTTTATCTTTTGTTATTTTAATTAACTTAATGGAATGAAATAAGTAAAAGAAAAACAGAAAAAGACTTGTCGTTGTAATTGGCCAGATCCTCAGCTGGCAAAACTTCAGCAAAGTTGCATCAGTTTATGGGGTGAGGCCTTCAGATGCTGGAGAAATTACCTCTGAGAAGGCTGTATGCTATATACATTATGTATATAATGGTTTGCTGTATAATAGCTGCTAAGTGATCATTGAAAAAGCACTGTTAGTAATTCAGATAACATTAAATATATTATACCTTTGCACTTCTTGATCTTCCTTTCACATGCAATTATGATGTCCTTTGATTGACATTTATGTTGTCAACACTTACTCTGCAGCATGCATAGTTAAATAAGCATTAATGTTACAAAATCTGGTTTTAATATCTGCTTGAAAACCACAGTTATCCAGCCTGCTTCGTTACTGTAGCGCTGGCCTGAAGTAGAGACCCAGGAGCTTGTTGTACTAGATAGTGGAATGAATCTGTGATTTGATTCCCCAGAGCTGGTTTCCCTTCAGTTCTCCTGTAACATGAAGGTGGCTCAACAGTGTTGGTAGCCAATGCAGCTATGCAGAGCGTGTTTGTTTGGTGTCTCTTCGCAGTCCTGTTCAGGTTTCCCTGGGGGGACAAAGCAGTTCAGGAACAATAGTGAAATGACATATGCTTGAACTAGGAGCACATGGCATCTGTAAAACTTCCATCCTGAATGTCTTGGCAGTGGATCATTTGGGAATTAGGGATGAAAGCAACAGATGTTATGCATTCAAGCACCTGGATAAAGAAATGAAAACCTGAAAGCTACATATATTATTTTGACAAAGCAAAACGGCGAAACTTACATTTGTCTGTGATGTCCCATCCTATTCAGATAAGGTGCTGTTTGTTTTTAAATGGAAATATGGCTTGGCATAACATGACAAGACCATAAAGGCCCTTGTGGCCATGTTACATCTGGGTCAGATGTATTTGATGTTCTTACTTTGATCTCCTATGTAATCAGTGTGTTTTCAGCTTAGCTCTTGAATCCATGTCTCTTGTAAACAAGAACAATTCCCAGACCTTTTGATCTGCAAAATGACTCATTCTTCCACAACTCTACTCCAGGACAGCAGAGAGAAGTGATTCCTGTTCCTAGGGGTTTCTTTGGCATGCTCCTCCGAGACACATAAAGCTCTCCCCTAAAAAAATTAAAGGGGCTAAACAAGGTCTCTACTGGATCTCTTGGAACTTTTTCTTTGACATTCTTCTCATGGCTTTCCTTGGGACTTTAAAAATTTGGATAAAGTTCCCTATGATGACTGGATTGATTGACTGCATTGCCTGGGACATGTTTGATAAGGAAACTGGGACTGTAAAGTAAGAAAGGAAATAATGGATGGTATCGAGGCTGATGGATTGTGAAGGAAGCAAAGAAACTGTGGAGAAGGACCAGGAAAGTGCAAGATAAGGCTGGACAGAGAGAGGACAGAGACGGCAGAACTGACAAGGACTTGGTGACAGGTGGAGCTTTGAGACAGGCTAGGCAAGGACATGAGGACAAGGGACTGAGGTGCCCAGGGCAAGGACATTGCGACTGGCTGAGAAGTTTGAAGGAGAAATTAGAAATCTGAACTCCCGGGATCAAGACCTGCGGGTAGGGAGAAGTGATGGGAGGTGGGTGAGAGGGGAGCCAGGCTGCATGAGCGGTCCAGGGCAGGGAGAGCAGGCCTGGCTCAGGCGGGGGGGAAATAGGAGCAAGCCTTGGAGTCAAGGATGTAGAAAAGACAAGACTGAGGCCAGCCCAGAGGGAGAGGGAGCCCTAGCAAAAATGGGTGAGAAGTGGTGACCACTAAAAACATACCTTCATCATATGACCGCACTCCTGACCTTCACCATTCATCCACACTTACCACTTTTTGTGGTACGAACTGGCAAAATGACGTGTTCCTTTCAGAGCTGGTGAAAATCTCTCACTCTATTCTATGAATTAAGGGTTAGGTTTTGTATTAAAAAAACCCACGCTAGCCTTATTAAAAGTTTGAGGGTTCATTTCAGTTCAAAAAGAGATTTTTTTCTTTGAAAGCTTACAACCATTTTGGAAAAACATTTTTTCCCACCTGTCTCTATCCCATTCAACCTGCGAGTACTAAATAAGATATGAATCTTGCTAAAAATAGGATGAGATCATGTAAGGAAAGACAATGCCAATGCATTTACAGAAGTCTGAATTACAATAATCCTTTTTGCTGGTGCATTTTGACTTTTCAAATCATCCTTAATAGTACTCTCTTAAAACACACTTTTCCATTACTGGATAGAAACATTTCTACCTAATAAACTGAGATATTACGCATGATTTCTATTTATGTCTGCCTCCTCTATTGTGCTGCTTTTGTCTGATATACTCAGAATAGTGGGTAGTAGCTGTGAGTTATTTTTGGCACGTAATACTATAGATGTGAGCAATGGATTATGTGTTAGAGACAGAGGAGGATTCTGCAGAAGATTAGGTGCTATTAAAAGTAGATAACTCACAAATAATACTAAATACAGCAACCGCCCAGGACAGCAAGGCATGAAACCCGTTTGCATGTAAGCAAACAGAAACGGAAAGCAGTGGCTCATTTTTCTGATTGACAGGTGCCATCCATCTTCTAAACTGCTTATTTTGACACAAAGTCACTACACAGGCAAAAATCTTATTTTTTATTTCAGTTTCCCAGTTAAATTTCTTTCTGTTTCTTGTTTTTTCTCAACTAGAGGGAAAGCACATGTCTATGTGTCCTTATCTCATTTCTTTATGTGCTTTTTACCTGAAAAGCACTTACCGAGAGCTGTGCCGGAAAGCTTGCTGTGACATGTCATCCCCAAGCATTTCGGCGACTGGCTATCTGGGACCTGCAGCATCCAGTGGGGTCATAGAAATCCAGGCTGATGAGTTTCCCTGGCATGGCTTTCACATCATGCACAAACACATGCTTAAAATATGCAGTGTGGGCCACGTCAAGGCACCCCCATTGCCCTCTCCCTTACTAAAGGTGCCGCTGGCTCATCGGGTCATTTTTAGCTTTTGGCTAGAAAACTGCTGGGGTTTACTGAGAGATGCTGGGAGTTTCCCTGGTGTTTTCTGTTGGAGAAACCTACATCCTGTTATTGGGGTGCTTTTCCTCTTCCCTTCGCAAAGTGAAAGAGGTCCAGGAATACTATGTTTATCTGTTCCGAACTCTTTCTGGCTCGTGTCTGTCTACAAGCAGCAAGTGCCTAAATAAAAAGGAAAAGCTATCTAGTAGGGAGCTGATTTAAAAACCAACACAGAGTGAACGGCACTAAGAAGAAATGTATATGTACATGTAAGTATATGCATGTGTATAAATGTATTAAACACTGTGTGATTGATCCTAAAAAGCCCATCCTTCAGACCTAAAACATTTATATTCATAACTGAAAATTTCTTGCGTATGCCTATCTTTACCTATTTCTATACAACATGTATATGAGTGTGTACCTGTTGATTTCACTGTGTTACACATACCAACGTGGACCTGACCTTTGTCTTTTTAAAACGCTGGTGAGGTTTCCCTGGTGTCAGACAGCCACTAGAGGGGACTGCGACTCTATGCTGGAGAAGCTGGATTTAGGGGCTTTTGTGCATGGGCTTTCTGTTGCTAATACGTGTTTGTTTAATGTTTCGTTGCCAGGTCTGGCCTGTGTCTGTGATAAGTCCTGCACAGGCGGGAGGCAGGTTGTGCCTGGAGCTTTCCCTTTCACCCAGTTGGAAAATGGAGGGTGAGGAACAGTGTTTCTGGCAGCGGCTCTGTGAGTGGATGGGGAGGGAGGCTGCTGCCCACACCGTGGGAGGGAAGGGTAGCCCCAAGACCCCCGCTGGCCCCTCTGGATGTTTTATTCTAGAGGTTTACAGGTGCTCGAGTGATGTGTTTGGTATGAGACTGCTGGATTCACAGGGAAACCTGGTAAGAAAATGAAACCTGGTCAGGAAAAGTTTGATCCATACACGTCCCTGACTCCCATTTCCGTAACACCAAGATAGAAGCGTTTGCATGCTTGACCACACAAGAAACCCATTCAGTGATACTTCTTTAAATGATAGAGGAATTACTATTTAGGTTTTTATGGAAAGGAGAAAGCTTAAAATATGTGAGCATTATCTAGATATATTTGGGATATAGCAATACTTCATACAGTTATGATATTTATTCAGGAAGAGTCAGTGGATAAAGTAAGCCTGGACAATAGAGTTGAGACACCTGGTTCATGTCTACTGTTGTTTCCATGTCCCGTAAGTTTATTACAGAGACATGTGACAGCTTACAAGAATAAACACACACTGATGAAATACTTTTGCTTCCCTTGGGGCAAAGAGAAGGCCTCTGAGCTGAGAGATATGGTAGTAACAATACTAACACCTTTCCATTTCTTTTCAGGGTAGATACTAGCATCTTCTCCTCTTGAGGCATTCCCTGTTGCAGCTGAGTACTGTGCCAAGTCTCTGGCACATGGTTCAAAAATGTCAGAAGCCTTTTCACCTTCCCAGTTCTTCCTGGCTTGCTTTACTGCACTTCCATGGTATATCATTCCTTTAAAGCTACCCAGAGTTTTCAAACACCACGAAAACTTTTGGGGGTAGTCCAGTTTGAAGGTCAGAGGAGTCAATTAGGAAGGTTTCACTGACTTGAGTTAATTTGGACAAAGCTTCCATCCTGCTCTAAAAGTTGTAATCTTTGTCTTATGTTTTTCAAGCATTTGCGAGATGGAGAAGCATGCTGATTAGCTTGGAATAACCTTCCAGCTGTGTGATCCATCACATGTACTGCACTAGAGTGCCTTTAATTTATACAACTGCCTGACCATGTGGCAATCGACTCTCAAAGTCTCAGCTGAACAGCAAAACCAAGAGCTAGGCTCCTAGAGCACGCTGCATGCTCTCAGAGCGTACTGGAAATTTGTTTTCTTATAAAAATCAACCTGAAGACTTCTTCATGGGAGCTCCAGATGAGTTTGGTCCATGTGATGGATGAGGTGTCTGACCTTTCAAAAGCTTTCAAAGGGTCTGGCATAACTATAGGAGCATACAGTGTACAGTGGTACCGGGTTGGAGATTCCCAGCCAGGACCTGGCTGAGCCGGCATGTAGGAGCCTCTCAGCTGGGGAAAGGGACCCACAAGCAGGGGTACTAATTCTGTCTGGTTTGTGCATCTCTACTCTGACATATATTCAGAGAACCAAAGGCACTGGAGAAATCTGCAAGATTATTTAGTAACTTCTCAGAAACCAGATGATATAAGAAAATCAGCTGGAAATCCCTTTTCTTTAAAAAAAAAAAAAAAAGCAGGCAATTGCAGGTCAAAAGTGCAGAGTCATTATAGATGGCAGCAAGTCCAGGAAGGGGAAAGTGAGGACAGCCTAGAAACAACTGTTTTAAAAGCAATAGGAGAGGGAATCCCCTGAGCTCCAGTTTATAAGGAAGTGTCAGGAGGCAGGAAGCAAGCACTGTGGTTCAACTGCAGTGAGAAATAGGGCTTTTGTGTCTTTCTGTGCTCACCCAGGGTCTCTGTGAGGTGACTTGATGTTTTAAACACTGATGGTGATTGACGTGAATCACTCAGGTAGGAGGAGAGTGAAAGCTCCATGGTCATGCAGACCACATCCTGGCCTCTTGAGTCCAGATGGAAATCTGCTACTCCTTGCACATTCAGGGAGTCCCAGATATTATCATTTTCTCTTTCCTGACAGTGCCTCAGAGACATCGTCAGGTGTGGTGGTAGCTTTAAGCTTACACCAACCACACTACAAAACAGCTTCTGAGTAACCAGGATATAGTAAAAAAGTTTCAGCCCCTGGCTTTGAACAGGTGATTGAGTGCTTTATAGCCTGTGCTATGCACACCAGACCCCATCCTACTCATATCCACACTAAGCAACATACACCATTTTCCTTTTTTCACTTATTTGTCTTTGTGAATTTTTATTGGGGTGTTTTCTCTGCTGCTTGGTTACAGGTTTGTGTTGGACTGTGAATAATTGCTTCAGTTAGTTTCTTGTTTGGCCTAACTGACCTCATTGATTTAAAATAAAATTTAAAAAAATATCCAAATAAATATAAGAAAGAACCAAATTGACTGCAGAGCAGGTTGTTTTTAATGTCCTCATTTTCACTTGCTATTTGACTTTGTTCTGCCATGAAGGGCCAGCCATCAGTGTTTGTGTCTGCACATACACATGTACACACACAGATACAATGCACTCTTTCATAGCAGGCTTTACCAGTAAATAGAGAGTACTGTTGAGTGCCTGCTGCTCTCCTGTTCGTACAATTAGCCTGGATTTGATCGTACATGCTTTTGAATGCTGCCTGTAAGGTGCTTTGTGACCTCGGATGTCACACAACGTTCCTCTCCTGTCCGATGGTTAAGTACCAACCTGCTGGAGCATCTCTGTGTGAAGTGGATTTCAGGCTCTCTGGCAAAGATGCTTTTTATTGAAAAATTCCTTATAAGTATGCTCCAGTAAATGTTCCCTTTAGTTTAGACAAGGGTATGAAAAGCTTCACTTAACAGTGTTACTGAGGTCATGCAGTAGTGAAAAATGTAGGAGCCCAAGGATTTGTTTACAGCAGGTTTTTTAACAGGTTGAAGGTAAAAAGCATAAAAAAAATCTGTGCATATAAAATACCCCTGTATATACATTTTATAGTGCAATAGTTCAAGAAAGATCAAATTCAACACAAATTTTGTTCTTTAAATATAAATGTCAATTTATGAGCAACACTGTAGCCAGATCATATCACTGTGGAAAGACAAGGGCTCTCTTGCTTACCATGTCTCTCCAAATTACCTGCAGTGAGTTGTGCAGACATCTATAAACAAAGCCCAAAATAGTAATTTTCTAGGTACACAGCAAAGCCCAATTTTTATAACTGGCTGGGCTGGGCTGGGAAGTGAGAAATGAACCAGATATAGAGTTAGCTGAGGGCATAAATGTCAGGCACACTATCATACTAGTAAATTGTGTGTATGGAATAGAATGATTTGAATTTGCATGTTTGGCGCTGTTTATTTTTTAGTTCCCTAAAGCATCGAGGATAGACTTATCATATCAGCCAAATCTCATAAAATTGGCTCCTGCCTTGCACTGGCATGCTGTAAAACATGTGTTTTAAATCCTAGCAGCAGTCTCCCTTCTGCTCTGTAAGTACAATGCCAGCTGCCACCGGTCAACCTGATCTTGTACACTCGCAGAGCGGTCACTGAGTAGGAGGAAGGCCGTAATGCTGAGCAGCAGCTGGGATAAGCATGTACCCAGCCTGGAGCCAAGATGACATTGCTGTGAATTTTTTAAAGAGTAGTGGCTGGTCTGACTAAAGCTATCTGGGACTGGGATGTGCACCTCCTATTCATGTTGAAGGCACATACAGGGTGTGTATATTTAATGCCTGTGAATCTAATGGCTGTGATCTCGTGCATTGCCTGGCCATTTGGGAACAGGAGATCACTGGCAGTTAAAACCATATGTGTAATGCATGCAAGGTGATAAGAAAATGTGGAGGAAACATATATTCATTACATGAACAAATACAGTAGGAACAAAGTTCATCCCACAGAAGTTGTTCAAAAAGTTAGTTATTTAAATCTAAGATGTCAAAGTTCAAGTTTATTTCATCGTAGATTAGACTCGTGTGCATCTGGATTCACTTATCTAAATGTAGGTCCTGTGTCATTTCAGCATAGGTCCTGTGTAATTTTAAATGCTTGTGAGACATCCCACCTGCTGTTCCAAATAAGTTCAAATCTTTTGCAAATTCAGTGTCATATGCTATCCCTGTGAGGATGCGTCAAATGGCTTAGAGTACCTAAGTACTCTAGAGTAACACAAGACACCTACAAGTATTCCTTGAATACTTTAAACATTCTTGACACCAAAACCTAGTTGTCTCAATCCAGTGCTAAATCCCACTCCTAAAATTCAGTGACATCAATTCCAATCAACAAACCTCAAAACTTCAGGATTTTGTCCATCAGCAAATGTCCATCAGTATGCTTGTACTAGTAACTAGATGATCAGTATCACACTGATTTAGTAATGATGAAGGCTTTGGACAGGAGTAACAGGCTTAAACTAAGATGAAAGACAGCAGATCTAATTACTATTCTTTGAAACTATGAAGGAGTTAGATTTTTGCTTCTTTGAATGGCTCAGGGACAAAAGAGCCTCACAACTCTTCAAATTTGGAAAGTAAAAAATATTGCTTTACGAATAATGATGAATGGAACAACACTCAGTATTCTCACACATAATAAGCTGTCATCAGTTACTGAATCCAATCTGGAAGCTGGAGATGTTACTGTGGTCCTTTCTGGAACCTGTTTTATTTATGTAATGCAACATTTCATCCAGACATGCTGCAAGGTCTCCTTGAGCCCCAAGTTTGTTCTGAAATATGGCAATTTGTGATTGTGAAATGAAGTTTGAGATTCCCCCTGGGAACGGGACCATCTGCTGTTATGATCTCATGGATAATGGCCTCTCCCATGAAAGAGTAAAGCCTTGCCTGCATGAGAAGTCCTCTCCTACACAGCCATGTCAGTAAGGCACACTAGTGCAGACGCAGCTCATTCTGAAGGGGAATTTTTTTTTTTAAGGGGAACTTTACGCTTTTGCTCAGATCAGTGAAGCCCTCTGTGTCTCCTCTCCATTGGCATGGCACTTGACTACACGTAAAGCTTAGTATGGTCTGGAAACTTTGGGATTTCACTGCACATTTGCTTCTCCAGGTCATTGATGAAGATGTTAAATAAAACTAGTTCCAGGATCCATACCTGGGGATACTCCAGTATTTTCTCCCTCCTGTGACACTTAAGCCCTATTTTTTGCTTCCTGTCTTTTAACCAGATCTCAAACAATTAAATAATGCCACTTACCAAGTGTCATCTTGGTGACCTTTGGCGCGGAAGAGTTTTAGTTAGTTTTTCTGTACTGCTGGTTGTGTTATTACGTATTTATTGCTTCTGACCTTAATTAAGATGGTCAGATTTCCATGGCAGACACTATCTCTTGATATTGTGTGAATTGTATGTAGCACAGACCAACACTCCCCAAGCTGTCCCAATATCCTTTTTCATATTACTGTCAGATGATCAGCTCCCACTAAAAGATTTTTAAATGCTGTGCTCTAAAACTTTAAAATGCCACAGAACTGCCCAGACACAGGTCTCTAGGACATGGACATAGACTTGGTTTCCATCAGAAAGTACAAAGGAGAAAAGCACCTCAGGACCTTCTGTTCCCCAAATGTGCACACGGACACAGCTGCTGGAGTTCACCTCATTACTTTGTGATGACTATGGTGATTTCCAGCTTGAGCTAAATGTGATCTAAACAATTTAATTTGTCAATAAATGTGGTGCTGCTTCTCACCTCTGTGTCTCCACTGAAGATCATAATGTCCGTTTTGGACACTGTGTGGAACTGCACATGGACTGCGCTTCATGGTGTCAATTAAGCCGTAACTTTTGCTTCTACTGCATCATTTGATCATTGATAAAGCCTTTAAAATGAGAAGAGTCTTCTGCTTTTATCACTCATCCTTTTATTGTCTTGGGATTTTCTGGATAGTGTTAGGTAACTAATTATGATTTTGGTACAGTGGCTGGTTTCTGGGGATGGGCCCCATTTATATACAAAAGCAGTCACCCAGCCTTGGTTGAGCAGGCCTATCACCTGGGAGCACCCACACTTTAACAAAGCTCCTTGTCAGCTAATCCAACCAGACACACAGCTGAAAGAGTATTTCACACTAGTTTAGACTTACTTGAGAACCCCTCATAGTCTGATGTCACCATTTTAGTATAGACCATTTAGTGTGTAGTAACTGATGTCATTGGTTATAGGGAATTAAACCTTTAACCTAAAAAATAAGTTTCTAGCTATGAAGTATAGGGTATGTATTTCTATTTTGCTTTGTGTGTTTTGTGGGAGGCAGTCTGTCTCTTCCTCTCAAATGTTCTGATTTATTGTCAAGGAAAAAATACACCTCTAATTTTGTAAAATGGAGAAAAAAAAAAAATTTGTTACCTTGACAGAACTTAGGGATGGATGGAGCAATTTACTGAAGCATCTTCAAAAATATTTCACCTCAGGACAGAAAGTAGAAAGGAAAGATTTAGGCTATTGCAAAATGCAGGGGGTTTAACCCCTATATAACTGTGTACCTATATAGACATAGCAATCGAAAAGCAGTATTTCCGAACAAATCACAAGTGCGTTATATGGTTTCTAACAATGCATCTAAGGTAGCTGCATGGCCCCATTATCCAAATATCTGCAAGCTTCACAATATTTAATGTTTTCTCTCATAACATCCCTATTAAGGAGAGAATGCTTCTGTCCTCCTTTAGCAGACAGAGAACCGGGAGGGAGTTCAAAGCATTGCCTTACAAAGACTGCTGCACTGAACTTGTTCCTGAATTTGTTCCAGCACACAAACTGCTGTGGCTCAGACCTGTGTGCTGTGCTCCTTAGCCCTCCCCACTGCAGGGAAAGGAAATGTCCAGGAGGGAATACATCTGTATAACACCATAATCAGTCATACAGATAGGTATAGCAATGTAGCTGTATAGCTCTGCTAATGCAGGCATCAGTCCTGGCTAGCGTGAAGCAGTGTCAGCTGGTCCAGACAAACTACACAGACTGCAGAACCTGAGCCAGGTTGTTCAGAGCATGCCTGGGTGCCTCCAGGTGACTTTGCACTCACAGAGGTGGTCAAGGCTCTGTGGCTTGTGTCTCAAGGCACTGCTATCATAGCTAGTGGAGATTTCTTGCATCTGTCTTAAATCTAAGCCAATTTGGGAGCAAATTAGACCCATCTAGTACACACTGTGAGTATTGAGTTCAGTGCAGAGCAAAGCAGTCATTTTCCAAACCGCACCTAAAGAAGACAGTGGTAGTACTGCACTTCATTTTGTATCAAGTTTAGAGATTTTAGTCAAAAAGGGGGAGATCTGGTCTAATATTTCTCTCATCCTGATGAGATTCAGATTGTCCTTCCCAGGGGATGGCACTCTTTGGCAGTCCACAGACAAGCCTGTGGTGATGGTCATCTATTCTACAGGCAAAATGTGAGACTGATGGGAGCACAGAAAGCAAAAAAGAGTCTAATTCTGTGGGCTACTATTTATAGGTACATCCTTGGCAAGGAGAAAACCTTGGTTCTGCTTCCTGCTTCCAAGTCGGTTTGTGCGCTTGATCCAATGACCTTTAACGAGCTAAATTCAACACAACATGGCAAGGCTTTCATGTTGTATGAGATAGTCATGGCAAAGTGTAGAATGGAGCAATATTAATCAATAGTCACCATGACTGATAAGTTGTTTCTCTCGGTCAGTGCTGGAGATTGCTGCTAAAATATTGCCGGTAGTCCCTTCTCACCCAGAAAGTGGCAGGGGGTGGGGGGGAATTTTAAGGCATATGAATGGGATGAGAGCAATAGGTTAGCAAACTGCTTGGCATGAAAGCAAGTGCTGGGAGTGCTGGAAGACAGAGCTATTGCTGCTGCTGGTGATGGCACAGGACAAATAGGAAATGAGAGCCAAGAAGGAGCTGTGTCATGCAGGGTGTTTGCGGAGAGAGTGGGCTGTGCTGATGTGAGGAACAGCATAATGGTGAACTGGTGTCATCTTTCCTTGTTTCTTTAAGTGAAAAATGAGAATAGCAATCTTTGTAGACACCTAATCTTTCTTTTACTTGGTGTATATATAATTTTAATTGAGAGCTACATGCCTCCCAGGCTGGGTCATATAATGGTAGTACTTCTGCTCTCTCCCATCAATGTTGGGTCATTCAAAAAGCAAAGGATCTGGCCGTAAGACTGCTACCCCACCTCTGGTGGTTTCTTGACATTCAGGACCTCACTACCAAGGCTGTTGCTACAGCTTCTGTTTGTCTCTGCAGCCCCCTGCCCAGACACAGCCACTCTGCTTTCCAAAGCATGCAAGAAGCTTCATTCCTTTGCCAAGGACATGCAGGTGACCGGCACTGCCACAGGGCAGCAGGGGTTGATGGGTGGGCAAGCATCACCTGAGTGAATTTCAGTGTGTAAAGCTGGATACTCTGTATAGCTGCATGAACCCAAAGAAGTTTTCACTTCCAGATAGAGAAGGATTTTCCTTGGACCTGTCCACATTTTAGCATATATAAAGGTCCTTCAAAACAGATGCTTATCTTGAAAAGATTTGAAGAGATTTCAGCAATTAAGGCAGGCAATGTTTAAGGTGAATTGTTTTCATACCAAAACATGCTCATGGTGCTAGTCATCTTCTATTCCGTGGTCCCTGTTAAGAAACTGGAGGGAATGAGGGGTGTCCTACGAACGCATTGAGTTTCCTATTTGTTCTTCTTCAGGTTTGTTTCTCTTCTTCACTGGGACAGGAGAGGTATTCTTTAATTTTAAATTTTAATTCTTAGTTCTTTTAAGTCAGATTTCAAAACTGCAGAAATCCAGGTCAATCTTTACAGCTCCAGGCTAGGAGAGAATGTTTGAGGCACAAAAGCAAGCAAATCAGTCAATCAGTCAGTCAGTCAAATGGTTAGGGTCCTTCTCTGGTAGGCAAATAATCCATAAAATATCATGTCAAATATTTAAAATAAATGGTCTCCCCTTAGTTCAGGGATTAGTGCAGGGTGTGCTGGCATTTCTTTTTATACAGGGTAATATTGCTTGCTAGAATGGGAGAATTTAATGAAGAATTTTGGCAATGTCTTGAGTTATAGTCAGCTGTCATTTATCATCTACCATCATAGTGGTATGACAAATTCTTCTTGGCAGTCTAGACACTTTCAGAGGACATTAGAAAGATATTTAAGTTGGGTGAGAGATGCAGTACCAAATGAGGGCAGGATTTTGAAATCTAGGGATTAAGGGATGTGTATGATGACTAGAAAGCTCCTATCTCCAAACTGCCGGTGATTGGTTAAACAAAATTTAAACCAGTTTCCTACTGTTTGGTGGGCACCAAAGCCTCCCTTTTGGTGGTCACGGAAGCCTGGTCCAGCAACAAGATAATGGGTCATCCTGCCAATTATTCAAAGCCCTGCTAAATAACAAATGCAAAGTTGAAATGTTATGAAGCATTAGGATTTGTCATTGGCCAACATTTATATAAAGAGTAACTGGGGTTGTTGGTTTAGAAAAGTTATAAAAACGAGATTTTTGCTTACCACCATATTTGAAACTAGTTACAATACCTCTTTTAAAATATGTCAGATCAATCATCCTGATTGCTGAGTTATAGAACAGACTTGATTGGCATTCATTGTCTCAAGTAGCATTCTATGACTGTTTCTTTGTACGTTATTTCTTAAATAGTCAATTATCAAAAGTAATTACACATCACAATTTGAAAATTATTTAATACAAAGAAGCACCATATTTACTTCAGGAATGTTACCTCAGTTTTCAAAGCTCAGTAGGAAATTGAATTTCAGTATATACTTTTTTTCCTTCTCTATAAAAAATGTGCGTAAGCACAGAAAAAATACTGGGAACTAAAGCAAGTAGTTGTGCAGTAGGTCCAGCAGTAAGCAGTGAGTAGCTGAAACAGCAAGTTAGACGTCAAGAAAGTCAGTATTTCATTTCTGATCCTCAGGCTTTAGCCTGCCACCACTGGGGCAAGACTGAATTTTGCAATGGTACATGTTCAAGAGAGCCCTAAGCTAGCTCTGAGTGAAAGCTGTGTCTGCAAAGCATGATGCCACACTAGACACAGATGTTAGCTTGGTCATAGAAACAGTATATTGCTGTGAACACTGCTCTGAGCCCAAACTGATTCTGCTTCTAGCTTGGATTCAGGGCTGCACAACCATCACTATACTACTTGTGCTCTCCTGGCTGTGAGGATCAGCTACGTGGTGGCTCTGCACTGCGTGCCCTGATATGCTGCCAGCATATCCTGGGTGCTCTGCTGGCCTCAGATCTTGCTGCTGTAGGTCTGCACAGCTCCACTTACCTCTTGGTTATGTGTCAAAGAACGGGCAAGAGAGATTTGCTGGGCTTTGTTTTGGTTTATTACCAATGCTTTTTGAAGGTTTTATAGACAATTCAGCCTCTGCTTATGGTGAACAGAGGTGAAGGACATCTCCATGACTCACTGGCCGTATGTTGATACCTGACCTTCCTATATAGTTAGGCAGTGGTCACTCAGCACATTAGCTGTTCTCCCTTGCTTTACAATTTGGCTAGTCAGGTATTTTTAAAAATAGATCGTCTTCATAACCACAGTGCATCAGAGGAGAGTAACTGTCTTCCTTCTTTCAACTTTGAATGAATCATGCAGTTAATCATGGACACTTAGAAAGCTGTATTTCCAAATATCAGGCAGCTATTTAAAACCTGTGATCAGCTGTCATTTTGTCCTGATGGAGGTTGGATGGCTCTGAAATGTTGACAAACGCACTATTTGAAAATAAAAGCAAGTTATAACACACCAGACTGCAAGCATCTGTACTGTGAAGGCTGGATGCAAAGCTTAGAAAAGAATGCGGAGTGGGATTGCATGCTGACAGTTCTCAGGCGTTTTTATTCAAATGTTTCATTTAGGATGATTTAAGACCTCCATGAGCAATGCCAACAAAATAAATAAGTAAATGCAGGCTGCGAGCATGCAGCTATTGTGGGAGAACGAGGAACAAATACCCACATATCACATTCTAATGGCATCCCAGCTTGTCCACCACCTTGGTGCAACAGGCTCTGGGGGTTTCTAAAGTGGTATCAAAGCCACGCACTGACTCCTGATGGTGTACAGATGTGACATCCCTAAACACTTGCATGTGTGTTCACACATGCGCATTCCTATGCCTCTGTGATTCTGTTTGTGAGGACAACATATTAATAGGAGGATAAACAGCATGGGAAACCACCTGGAGAGCAGAGGTGTCAGGGAAGGGAAAAAGCAGAAAACATAGCCATTGCCTGGTGCCTTTGCCTTGTCTCCTGCCCCAGGAGCCCCCTTTGGTACCCAGTGCCCAGTTACCTTCCAGTGAGGTCAAGGTCAGCATTATCACAGTGAAGAGAACTGTAGAGCCGCTCCTCATCTTTCTCTCCTTCACAGCATAGCTTAGATGCGTGAATCACTCTTCTGCTCTCGATCCAAAGATTGTAGTAGCCCTCTTTGCCATGGACTATTGGAAGATCCCATGGACTATTCAGCTGATCTCTAGTCACACTGATCTTTCTGTAAGGGCATTTCATAGAATCATAGAATCATAGAATGCTGTGGGTTGGAAGGGACCTTTAGAGGTCATCTGCTCCAACCCCCCTGCAGTGAGCAGGGACATCATCAACTAGATCAGGTTGCTCAGAGCCCTGTCCAACCTGACCTTGAATGTTTCCAGGGATTTGAATGTCTTCATCTCACCTCAGCAGTGTCCCTTCATGCCGGCACGCTGTCATAGAAATATCTAAGGAAAGGCATAGGAATGGGATAATTATCCGGTGATAAATTTCAGAATATTCTTCCAGCCAGCCAGGGGCTTCCCCAAGTAGACATAGCGTCTTTGTCTTTAACAGCCTTTTATGGATTTTTCTTCCATAAATTTCTCTAAATGATTTTTGATCCTATGACAACATTTAACATCTACTCTAGCTTGAGACAAAAAAAATCTGTAGCGTAACTCTGCACTGGATGGAGGCATAACTTCTTGTTTTACACTGCTGTTGCTAATGCTGTGCTTTTCAGGCATGGGTCTCCATGACAGAGCCTCACTAGCTGAGGGCATGAACAGCATTCTTCATTTCTAGGGGTGTAACTTTGTACCCGTCTCTGTTAATACATGTTTTGAAAGGCAATAGAGAAAAGTGTTATACAGCATCTAATAGTGGTGTTATGGCACCTTTGAAGGATCCTGAGCCAAGACTGTGGATGCACTGTGCTAGGTGCTGTACATAGATATAAATAGATATGCAGACCTTTGGTACTGAGGGTGAGTCTTAGCTTTGGGCAGAGTTCTTTTCAAGGGCAGGCAAAACCAGAATGTTTTAAAGCTAAGAGGACTTTATATATTTCTGTATGGGTGTTTCCTTGTATTTACATCTTCTAGTAAGACTGAAACCTTAGGAAAGGCAGATAAAAAAATAGGGAAAAAAATTATTATTAGCCATGTTTTACAGGTGGAGAAATAAAGTACAGAAGAGTGCATGAACTGCTTGGGGTCACCCAGGAGATGTTTATGCTTTTGCTGACCTGTGGCTCTTGATGAGATGAATGTTTGTCAGAGCATTTTCAGCCTGGGAAGCTCCTGAGAAGGTGCGTCAGGATGCCAGGGAGTGTGGGAGAACAAGCATTCACGGAGGGGAACAAGCACTCACAGCTTTCATACTGTCATAGGAGGCCATGCAGCACTAGTGTAAAGGGAAGAACACAAGCAGATCAGTAATTGTAAAAGATGGGCCTTCAACATTTGCATTTCTTTAGTTTTTTCTTCCTTACCATTATAATATCAATTAAGTTGGTATTAATGTATACTACAGCATCTGGACCAAACTAAGTAGTTATCTTTTATATTGCAAGCCGTTGCAATGCTCAGCCCTTCTGAAATAGGATACATGAGAGCAAGAGCTTTATTTGAGCTTATTAACTCATCTGGTCTTACAGATGAGTTAAAAACTCCAACAATTTACATTTTTAGTTAGGAAAAATCCAAACCTAATCTTTGATGTTCTTTGTTATAATCAAACTGAGATTAGAGTAGATCTGTGTGATATATTACTCTAGATTTTTAGCCTCTCTACTTTGGCCACTTCTTGTGTGTTCCCTCTGCTCCAAAACTTAAAACCAGACAGAAACTTGCTGGTTCAGGGATCACGTCTTCCATTTAGAGTGTAGCACAGTGGCGCCTATGAGACACACATTACAAAGTATAACTGTAATAATAGTTGACACTCCAGAAACTCAGCAGGAGTCAACCAGATTTACTTTTCCAGACATTTCCCTCCTCTCCCAGTTTTTGCTTTTGAAGTGGTTGAGTTAATCGCTGACATAATGCAAAAATAATCTTCTCACTTGATAAGAGAAACAGTTTCTGGATTTGTGAGAAAGTTGTGCAGTAATTTATAAGAAATCTTTTAGCAAAGACCTCACCATACTTCTGCTCTTTGGCACTGTGAACATAGAGGCTGTTTGTTTTCTCTACAGTAATCAGGGCTACATGACTGTAATAATTTCAGTCAATATAGCTATAAGAGAAAAAGACGACATTTGTCAGTCTCGGTCCCAGTGTGAAAATTGAGAGTTTTTCAATCAACTTCTACATTGATTTATATAATCTGGGACTCACTCCCTTTTGTAAAAACATCGATCTGTACCAGTGCCTAAAATTAATGTACATCCAATCAAATACATTTCTTCAAGCAGCATATGGGAATTGCATGGATTTTAACTAAATCAGTTCAAAAAGTTTTAGTTTAATTGGTGTAATCTCTGCACATGGCTAGCCCTTAGTCGCAAAATTAATCTAGATGACTTTCATCGGAACTTTGCTTCATCTTTTGTCTTTCTACCAAGCCAGCAGAAATTAGTGGTTGCACTGTGAGATGACTCAACAAAAATAGATGGCATTAATCTGTTGGAACAAATCTTCATTTGCATAAATGTAAACACATTTCCTGAAATAGAGCAAACATAATGTAAAGCTTCACTAGCCTGTCGCTCCCATATCAACAGGTTACAGCACCCAGCCTTCTCACGGAAGTGACAATCTTCCTGGTGACTTTTCATACATCACTTTCTTCAAGAACCTGTCTAACAGAAAGCAAAGAGAAGATGGTATTAACACCTAGCCAGGAGCAAATCTGCAAGTATCTGAGTCCCTGATTCATGCATGGAAACTCAGTATTAGATGGTGATTACCCATTTAGCGTGTGCGTTGTAGCAGTGCAGCTGAGTTAACTAACTTGGGCACCTCATGGCATTGCACAAATACTCTGTTGTGCTGGAGACTGTTGACAGGTCTCTGATTTCAGGATACCTGATCCCAGTGAAAGTTACAGCAGGATTTTTTTTAATGGGGACCTGTTGAAGAAAAGTTTCCATGGGAATGAGAAAAAACAGAGATCTACCCTGGCATGTTAGCTCCCTTTTGACACGTTTCAGATCCTAACTCCCAAAACATCACCTGTCAAAGGCCAGGCAGCTGAAGGAAGACAGGCAGCAAAGACAGGACTAAAGCAATCATGGTAAGGTACATCCTATGGATGACTTTCCACAGCTAATCAGTGGTCTTTTATGACCACTTTCTCCCGAAGATGACTCCCATGCCCCACAGTAAAAAAGGTATGTGTATTTTAGGCGACAAAGGCAATGGAAAGGCCAAAAACTATTCTTGGTGGAAGTTCTTCTATTGACTTCAGTGGTCTTCTGTGAGAATACCCTGACTCCTGGGATAAAAGGGGCTGCTATTTATATTTGAACTTGTATTTGAAGTCACTATTGTATATGCAGGAAATGCAGAGAAATAGTAAGGTTAGCAATAGAAATAATTTTGGTATTATATCATATAAAGGGCCTTGGATGCAGGTGAAACTTTGTTTTCCCCTATTGTAAATAGAATCACTAACTGAGGTTCAGAATACTTTGGTCTAAGTACTTAAGAGATGAGCTCAGGCTTGGATCTAACTTTTGTGTTTGGAGGTGTTACTGCATCCAGCTGTGCATTCCCACCTCCCTCATCCTTGTTTAAAGGTGGAGCATCAGGGTGCAGGCTGCAACAATTATCCCTTTGCCTGGCTACAGGAGTAGCAACCTTTGGGAGAAGGAAAGAGTAGAAAACTTCATATGATAAGCAGTTTATCTCAACTCGGGCCCTTTTTTTAAGAAGGGCATGTCAATAAAATGTAATGACCTGTAATGTGTGAGAGTATGGACTAAATAATCTAGCCTTTTCTATAGAACAACAGAAGTTATAAACTCTATATACAGTACTCATTGCTGTTATCATTCAAGTGAATGGTTTAGATTTGTTATGGGCACTGCTTCTGATTCTCCCAAATGCATGTGTCTTTGGTAGGGGAGTGATGTGCTAGGGTTTGGATTGCATGCAGCTGGAGGGTAGATCTATTTTGTGCTTATAAAGTACATCTGGGTTGCAGAATTTTCATATATTTCATAAATAAATCAGCTAGATAGAAATAAGGAAACAACCAAAATAAAACGTGGATTTCTTTCCTAAGGATTACTGGAACTAACATAAGTTTTTCTAAACACTAAAATCTCATGTGTTTTTTTTTCTTTTTAAATTTGCAAGAGGTCATCTGTCAGAAATAAATACTACCAATAGCCAAATATATAACTAATAAGAGCTAGAGGGAGACAATCTAGAGCAAGAAACATACAGAAACAGTTTGGACTCATGGAAGATAAAGATTAACATGTGAGATCTCCGAGCTGCTTCTGCAAAGCCAAGAAGCTGCCCAGTGGAAATGCCTCGGAGGAACTCCATTGCTAGGGCTGTCTCCTGAAACCTGCTCAAGTTATATCCTACAAGCAGCAGCACTTTTTATGTCCACACAGCTCATCTTCTTGGGGCTTGTTCTTCCACCTCAATGGGGGAGCAGATACATACCTCGTGTAGTGTGTGCAGCAGACTGGGCTCGTGTGAATACACTGTAACCAGACACAGTCCCACAGTAGGAAGGCAATGAAATGCCAACCTGCCTGGCAGTTTCTGCTCTCTTGCACAAACCAGGCTAACTCTTGCAGGGTGAGCACTGGGCCAGGACAGATAAACCTAGCGAGAACTGAACCGACTTTATATGCATTTGCTAGAGCATCTCTGCAATATGCCTGGCAACCTGACCTAGAGGTGCTTGAGCAGACACCCTGCAGACATAGCTTAAGTTCATGGCTTAGTAGCTATCATTCCCTGCCACCCGAAGCCACTCCTGGGCAGGGGCTGCCCCTGTGGCACGGATCCAACCCGGTGCAGTGCTGGGTCGGTGGGCTCAGCGTGGGTGTCTGTGCATCCCAAGCATCGTTCATCCAGCATGCAGGGGACCAAGCGTGAACTCTGTCTCACCTTGCACGGTACTGGCATTTTTTGCTTAGCAGATTAAAGCCATCTGAAGTTAACTTGCATAATGCCAAGTTTTCTGACTTAAAATTAAAAGGACAAAAATGTGTTGAGTCTCATTCCACAGAGCCATTGACGAAAGTCTCCACCAGGCCCTTGCTCAGGATGGCTTGCGAGTGCCTGTTGAGGCTGATATTTAGCTGAAAGGGATTTAAACACTCACTTAAAGGGGATACATTCCTTAGCTGGCCCTAAAATGGAGCAGTAGTGTAGCTTCATACACATTATTAGTTATATCACGTCCTAAATATGGCATATGTTGAGAAGTGGTGAATGAAGTCAAATAAACTACAGAAAAAAAGTCCTTCCTGTAATTAGAGACAGACTGCAAAAAGATTCCATCACACAAATAAAACATAAATGCTAAGTGAAACAATACCATCAGGTTTAATGATTTATAACCTGTTATTTTATATATAACGTGTAACATCAAAACTATTGCACATATTTAAAAACAAAAGAAGAAACAACTTGCAAAAATATTGATTAAATAGCATAGACACAGTGCTGCTTCGATGCCAAATCATGTAGATTACTTTTTCATAGTTTGTCTCTCTGGATTTCATCCCTATCTGGTTTTGTTTTTATAGATATCCTTGTATTTCAGCTCCAGCCTTTGCAAAAAATACAGACCTCAATGGAAATACAGACACATAGGAGTGCTTTAGAAAGGTTGTTTTGTTTTGTTTAACAAGATTTGGGTAATATACTTTAGGCCATTTTAATGTTTTTGAATCTTGTTTTGAGTTAGTATTTTTCATTCTTTTCAACATTTAAATAAACCTTCACTTCATTTATCCCTATTACCCAAACATTCCCTTGATGAAACAAAATTTTTGCTGTGTATAAGCTGCTGGGGGCAAATCATAGCTCTTCTGAAATCAATGTTTATCCCAAATTTAAAAGAAAATGGTTATTTCTGAAACTCTTAGGAGACAATCTTGTCTTGCAAGGAACTGAAATAATTTAAATTGTGAGAGTGGATGCCAGCCTCCATGCTGCCTCAAAAGCAGTTTAATGCTCTTCTGATATTAATGTCTACTATTAAAAATATAAAGTCTATCACTTCTTCCAGTGTGAAGCCAAAATAAAGCAGGTCAGACCCATTTATCCTTTCTTACACTGCTGTTTTGAACTTTTGGCTTGCTGTGCTGAAGAAAAAAAGGTACAGTTTTCTTTTAAACATGAAGCTTAATGTGATCTTTGATCTTTGCACTTCAAAAAGCTTTTTGCCTGGAACAGTCTTCCACAGATGAGTTATAAATCCCTGAAAATAGAAATTTGTAATGGAAAAGCTGTCACCACATTAATTATGGTAGCATAAATGTGGTGCTGCTTCTATAGTCAGTCACTGCTTAAAAATAAAAACAAGGAAAAGAAGATGTTCTGACATGAAGTCTATCTTCACAGTACTCAGTGCCAAATGGTCAATATTTAGTCAACTGTGTTTTTAAAAACTGATAGCTATAGTGCATTCCTTTGCATTTTTTTTCTTTTGAGAACTTTCATTTGTTGGTATATGAAAGATTACATTTCCACTGACAGACAGGAATTGGAAAAGAGTGAAGATTACATATATGGAAAGCTTCATTGCATGATAAAAAATATCTTGGATGTTTACTTAGAAAAGCCATTAACTGGCTTACTTTTTTTTTTTTTTTAAACTTGTGACCTTTGTCAGCAGTTTGGATTCAAAGACTCTAAATTTAAAATTTCCTATCGATCTCCTGTGGGTCTTGGCTTCCTTCTGATTGCTTCTGGACTTATGCAGGCTCTTTAAGTTTTATATGAATTTGGAGGACAGGAGTCACTTAAACATAATGTAAATGATCTAATATGGTAAACTTTGTAAGCATTTAATAGATTGTGTATTTGTGTTTGGTTTAGACATGATAGTGAGAGCATATGTTGTAGTATATTAGTATGTATCTATTTGGCACAGGGAAAAAGCATAAATCATGAAACAGCACAAATTTCATGATGACAATCTTCCAGGGAATATCCAAAGAAAACTCTAAACAAAAAACTGTCTGGTGATACAGCGTGCTGTGCTGAAAAGTTTTCTGGACTTCAAAAGACATACAAAAAGCATAACAAATAAAAATGCTTATGAAATGGAAATAGACACCTTTTCTGCAACAAAGTACTGTCGTAAAGCTGACACTGCAATCCAAAGATTTTGGCCTTGGTTGCAATATTTGTGATCCACTGAATTTTAACTGTTCATGGCAAATGCATTTAACCCTTTGCATGGTTCAGAATGTGACAGGAGGGTCTTTTAATATGACTGAAGATAAACAGAGACAGAGCAGCTAGCTGTAGCAGCCCCATTGAGGTATCTGTTAAGATGCTGGGTGTAACACAGAAAAAAAACTTCTTTTTTTTTTGTTTGGTTTCAGTTCTCCCAGACTCCTCTCTGTGAAGTCTTCTATGCCGTTCCTTAAATTGGAGTCCTCTTTCTGCATAATTGTGTCATAATGGTCTTTTCTATTTCCTCACATTTCTTCCTAACAGACTACCGAATGTTAAACCTTCTGTGGAAGGATGTAATTGTAGGAATCTTCGGAGGGAGCAGCCCTTCTCTGTACTGGTGCTGGGTGATGTTGTGGGATCTGGCAGTACTGCAAAACACGTTCATCTTATTCCAGGCATTGCTGGGCATAGAAAAACTGTTAAGTGCACGTTGGAATTAAAGTGTTTTCTTCATTATCATCTCATTTACACTGCATTTTGACCGGTCTTCATTCTTCCTTCCTTATGTCATAACACACAGACCAGCCAAAAATAACGGTGTGAAAAAATGCTGTTACTATTGGCCCTGGTCACAAACCAGCATAGGCAAAATGAGGTGCTTTCCTATCATTGCGCACAAAGCAGCAAAATACTAGTGTCTTCTGAGAATTCCTTCATTCTCCTCCTGGTACAGGAGGCCTGAGTGATACCTGTCATCCTGGGATCCTGCCCTGGTATTGCCTCCAACTGTGTGCAGTGTGCTGGCAGCACAAGTGAATGATAAGTGAGTTAACATTTGGTGCTTAAATATTACTGTTTTTTTGAGGTCAGAATTAGACCTTGCTCAGGTACTTGGGTATTTTCCTCACTAAAGGAAAAAGGCACCCTTAACTCAGAGCAATTAATGCACAGTAGTACTCCATTGAAGACAGGGCAGTTGAAAACTATGAGTTTCTTTGCCTTTGCTAGGATTTTACCTGAAGTTAACTAATTCAAAATAAGAACATACCTTTTTCTTTTTTTTCTTTTTCTTTTTTTTTTTTTCCTTAGTGAAGGCAAGACCTTGTATCTGACATACCAAAGCAAAAGAACATTTCATTCAGGATCCAGATTTTGCAATTTGGGTCCATCTGTGATAAGAACAGAGTGTGAACTCATGGAAATGCTTGTGTGAATTTTTAATAAATTGTCACTAGCCTGTTATGATACAAGCTAGAAAACTGCATATAAACACAGCAAGGAACTAACATACAGAAAACAGGTGCTCCCCTAGCACAGAGTCCAGCCCAGCCCAGCCCAGTCCAGTGCTCTCCAGCAAGGTGCAGAGACTAACAACTCCTCACAGCAGCATTTGACTCCATCTGACAGAGCTGCTGCAATGTTAATACTGGGGCATTGTCAGAAGCATTAAGTTCCTTAAGGACAGGACGCAGAACAACAAACACTGGAAGAAGCATTTGTATTTAATCTGGTAACCTGATAAAACTAGTTACCTTATTTTCATCAAAAAGAATGCATGATAACAAATAAAAATGTTTGTAGTAGGTTAAATATATTAAAAAAACCCACAAAGTCTAAAAAAACCCATTTCATTTCTTTTTGGTCCTCAAATGATTTGCACTGATTTGTCGGTTTTTCCAAGGAAATGAGAAAAGTTCATTTTAGGTCAAAGTGGGTTTTATTTCATTATTTGATCATTTTTTGGCCGCTAAACCATACAAACAGATATCCACATAGCTCTAGTTTGCAGTTCTGGTGATGGCTGTTTTCCAAGATGTATTTGGGAAATGTTTAGGCTCCCAGAAGTCCATTTACTAGGAAGGGAAGTATATTTGTGATTTCATAATTCTTTCTTACTTTACTCTTGTATTCAGTTTTCAGGCTTGAAAGGAAGCAAAAAATGAATCTCTTTAAGATAAAGCACACAAATTTGAACTTCATATACAATGTGAAGAATGAAAATTCCTTTTTTGGGTAGAGATTGAACACTTCTTTAGTAAATTTTGCAGACACACGGTAATAATCTGAATTATGTTAAGATATGCAAATAGTTTTCTATGGAAACTAGAAAAAGCTGCAAACTTTAAATCCCAGATGGAGTTCTTATTAAGGAAACCTCATACTTTTGAAAATCCTATTTCTCCATCTGCTTGTAATATCTTTCAAGTGTCTCTCTGTATAACTGTAATGATGGTTTCTTCGGGTCATATTCTTTATTGTTTATTATGTAATTCCACTCCTTCCCCAAAAATGCAAATATTCACCTTATCAGTCAGCAAAGACTAAATTCTATTTCATTGCTGATCTGAGTGGGGAGAAGTGATATAGTTGCAGCATCTCGGCAAAAGCTCCACAAAGAGAGTGTGCAGCTTGAAACTCTCTTCGTCCTCAAACCCTCCTCAGAGAGAAATTTTGTGCCAGAGCCCCTCTCTGGTCTTTGTGGTCTGACTCATTCTGACTCACTGAGTTTGAGAAACCCAAAAGCTTTACTCTTTTCTGGGAAAGTGCAAAGAAGGAGCAATCCTGCTCCAAATAAATGCAAATAAGTAAGCTGCAGGCACCTAGGAAAAAGCAGTTAGAAAAGTGAGAAATTATTTCTTATCATCCAGTATTCAACTGCAGCGTAATTTTGGTTGTTATCTTATTTTTCTTTCCCGACCGAGGGAATGAAGTTTATAGGTTGTGAATCCAAGCTCATTACACAATTCAGGTAAATAATAGGCCCTATTTGGTTAAATTTCTATTTCAAACTGTTGTTTGGAGGTGCTTATCCAGTCATTTCAGTTTAAGAATGCAAGCATTGACTTCAGTACATTGTTCAAGTGCATTAGCTTAAGCCTTGGCTGATTTACTTGGAGAAATGTTATGGTTTCTCAAAGACCATTCTTACCTCTCACCTTATTTGCTTGCATATTCCTGAGAAGTTAATACAAAAGCCAGAGTTTCACCGTGCTGATATAAAAAAATCCAAATCAGTATTTACTAGAAACTGCTTACGCTAGGTGACAGCTTTTAGTTGGGAACATCACAGAGCTGTGGTAATAAGATAACTGCACCTGCCCTGAGAGCAGCGATGGAAGGAGGGTGCCTGCTGCTAAGGAGCCTTCGGCTTTTCTAGCTTCCATAGAGTGCATGCAGGTGGTGCTGGCTGTTCACTGGGGATCCCCCACGTGGAACTGAAGGTCAAAATACTGTATTTTTCTGGGTATAAAAGCAGTATTTCACACAAATGTTGTAAAGCTTGCAAACTCTGTAATAGCCAGATGGTGTCAGTCTTGTATTGAAGCTTTAGAATTACTCTCCCCTGGTGCTCAATAAAATATAATAAATTCTGCTGCTCACATTTTTTTCACCTGCACTTGCCTAACAAAAAAAAAAAAGAAAAAGGAGTGACTTGCCAAAATCTGCTATGAGCAGGTCACACAGACTGTCCTTGAATTGCAGTGAACTTTTGCAGACCAGAGTGCAAAATCCGCATTTCCTTAAATCTAAGAGCTCTTCTCTGAAAAATTGCCTGATCTGTCTGTCTTGATTTTATTGTCAGAATGACCGACTCTTGCAGAAATGCTTCTTATCAGAGAAAGACACAGAAAATAAAGAGTGCCTGCAAGACTTTAAATGGACTAAACCCAGAATTGGAAAAAACAACAGCAGTGAATGACAGACCATTTTAAGGCAGGCACCATTGCCAATTAAAAAAAATCTCATAATATGCAGAGCCACAACACATCACTAAAATGGTAATTATTATATAATCCATTAGTTAATGCAAACATTATGGGCTTTTGGATGAGCTGTAAAACCAAGTTCTTGGCCACTCTTAACCTTCAGAAGTGCTTTGGCACTTTGGCCAAGAGCTGGGGTGTTAACATGAGGGCTCTGTCCAAGTTCCATTTGGGTAACTATATTTTGCCTAACTGACATTTGCATGTAATTTAGTTAGATACATTATTATTCCTTGCTTGCCTCATACTGTAATACAGAGCTGCTGTATTAAGAGCTGCTGCTCTCTTGCCTGAGGTTTTAATAATCCAGGGACCAGCGAAGGGATTCCTGTTAGTACCAGAACAGGGGTTGTGGTCAGTGTTTTGGGAGTTTGGAGTGAAAGTGCTCTATAAATAAATGTCCATAACCAAAGCTCTGTTTCAAATATCACAGATACACTGGAAGCCTTAGCATTTGCTAGTGATGCTGAACCCCTGAGACTGCTGGCAATATTAAGGGAATTGGTTAGCATCCCTGCTGAGCCCTGAATGAATAAAAGAAGAAAACTGGTAAGAGGGCTTAAGCAATGTATGCTGTGTGTCTTTTTCTTAGTTGAATTTAAAGTATTTATTTAAACTATTTATATTCAAAACTATCTATTTAGCAGTCTATCCAAAGTCTGTACACTGCTTCAAATCTGAGCAGTTTCTGTCTCCAGAAGCAGACTTGATGGGGGTCAGTTGACCATTCTTCTGTGGGGACTGGGTAGGGGGTTGTGTTGTGACTGCCTTGTGGTTTTCAGACAGGATGTCTGGAGGGTGTTTTTAGGAAATTTGCCCTGTCCCCTCTGGAAGGTTACTCCCTCATGGGATTCTCTGGAATAGGAGTGTTTTGTTGTCTGTCTTTCATGTACATCATCTTAAATGTTGTGACCAGGACTGCTTTAGGGAAAGGCAATCCTCATGGTAGCCAAGGCTCCTCAGAGCGCAGTTATGCAGGACTTTTTTTGGGCAGTCTGGTCTGCACCGCAGCGCTAAGGAGGAGGAGGAGGAGCTGCCCATGGCAGCTAGCAGAGGGTGAGCCCAAGTCAGTGCAGTTACTGCTGAGTCCTGCAGTCCCTTCTGCTTTCTTGGCCTTCTGAAGAGCCATGTGTATACCAATAAAATGATCCCAGCCACAGCGAGGGTTGGGGTGCCCACAGCGTCCGTTAGCCCAGCTCGTGGCATGTGTTTGACTGAGCCACCCAGCACTCTCCCAGATGGTACTTGGGCTTGTTCTCCCTCTGTGGCAGCAAGGATGGGATGACTCTGCTGTGGAGGGGCAGAGAGGCAAGCTGGGTGGACATGACTGCTCCAGAGCTGATTATGTCTATATTTTGGGAGCAGAAAGAGAACTAGAGATGAAAGCAAGCTGTGAATACCAAATCCTTGTGGTTGTGTCCTGTGGGTCAGGGTTGTACTTGGGTCTGTTTACGATAAGCTACTTCAGTCCTGAGAAATCAAGACAAGTGGAACAGGGGAAGACACAGCAAAATTTTTCCCGGCCTATGGATTACATGCCCTGTTCTGCCTGACATACCTGGCCATCAAGACACTACAGCAGCCTGTCTGGTTTGTGCAGGAAAGCTGAGATCTGTCAGCTCTGCGTGACAGTCAGGGACCTTGGACCTCTTTAGGACTAAGCAGGCCATGGAGATGGAGAATCCTCTGACCACTGTGCCCTCACAGCTTGCATTCACCGTAGCAGAGGACCCCTCCGAAATCCTGCAGCTGCTTTCCTTTTCCTGCTGTAAAGAACCTCTTTTTTGCCTGGCTTTAGCTTGCTCATGTTACGCCTCTGGAAAAATGGTGACACCTCTCTCTTCACAGCCTGACATCAGTAGGGACTTCCAGTCAGTGACAATTAATAGGCAGCATCACCATGCGCAGCATGGGAGCCAGAGATGAAGCCATTGGTTTCCAGTTCTCCCTCTTGTATCTTGCCACTGTGAAATAGGTTGTTCTCTTCCAGTAACAATGACCTCCATTCCCCCATCCTTCTATCCTTAAAAACATTATACCAGACTTGGCTTTCTGTTATTTAGTCTTCTGTCTCACTAAAAATATCATGAAACAAGCAGTGAAAGCTGGTACTGTGTTGTATATAGAGAAAAAGTGATACTTTATGTATTTTATGATGCAAAGCGTCACTTCCAGTGGGTAGCTCTCAGTTCATCATGCTTGTTGCTATGCAGAATCTGGGGAAATGCTGGCACTCACACAAATCAGTTTACAATGTATTTTACGTGTTATGAAGTAAAAAACACAACTTGTTTCCAAGTGGAAATAAATACAAAGAAAACCTATTATGCAGAATGGAAACTAGATGATTCCAATTTTCCCTTTTGCTCTGTTAGAGTTTGATTTCTTCTCCCAGGAGTGTTACTCTAACAGTTATAATCTAGTAGTACCCTATTTGTGGTTTTGGTGGCTATGTAAGAGTCCTAAGAAACCTTTGTCTTTCTGGATTACTTTTTCCATTGAGTTCATAAGCCTAAAAAAGGCTCATTTGTAGGGTCCCAACTCATTTGTACTCTTGAAACCATGAGGAATTTAAATAAAGGGGTATTTTCTGTTTCTGCCTTGCTGTGATGCAACTCCACAGGAACTCCCTTCACTTTCAAGGAGTTTATCTGGATCTACATAAGTGTAAATCAGACCAGAATTTGGCCACTAAAAATGCAGCTGATTTATACATTGGCTTAGCATGGCTGGCATTAATGATCTCACTGTATTTAGAGATCCATCCAGCTCTCTTCCAACTTAATTTCCTTTTATTTTTTTTTTAATATCCCTTGGTGGTAATATGGGTTGAGATGACGGGTTACCTTACCTAGCAATGCAGGATGTAGAGTGACAGAAAACATTGAAACAGTGGGAGAGTGTTGGCTAGCACCGACGGTAAAAGTGCCATCCACACCCTGCGAGTGCCTGAAACAGTGAAGACATAAGACATTTTCCAAACATGCAGTACAAATTAGAAAAAGGCCTTTTATGCCTTTGTTATTGCCAATGCTGTAGAGAAAGGAAATCAGCAAATTGAAACCAAGGGCTCTTCCCAGAACAAGCTCTTTCTTATCACAGAACATGCCACTTGAGATGCCCTTGTTACATCTCAGCTCACTTTTGGCTTTCACAAATCAGAAAGAGCTTATCTGTGATTCTTTCATGTTTACTCAAGCTCTCAGCTTGATAGTGATGCACGACTAATACTTGGGTGATGCCATGTTCCAGAGGGTTTGTAAAGGAGAGAGAGAGACTTTTAATTATAAGAAGTTAGTTTTAGAGCTTTGCTTTCCACAACCGTTGCTATAAAATCTCCAGGCAGCAACTTCAGGCCCGTTCGGAGCCCTTTGTGCTCTGCTAGCAACACAGAGGGTCCCAGAAGCTGCCATCAGCAGCTAACTGGGGATTTTTCCTGGCTGCATGTTGACATTTGGCTACATCTTTTTGTGGACAGAGGAAGAATTGCCCATATATTCTGGGGCAGTTTCTATAGGGAACATGGTGGGGAACACTGGCCATTCAGCATGGGTTAGGCAGCCTTGAGATGCGTCCAGATCACACTGGGGACAGTCAGTATGGAACAACCCTTTGAACACGGAAGTTGAAAGAAGTTTCCCCTCCTTTGCTACTGCATAGCTCCTTTGAGTACTTAATGGAAACAGCCAAGGAAGGACCCTCATATCTTCTGTTACTGCATTTTGAAGTACTTCCAAGAAAACGTAATACGATTTTTCTATCTAATGACCTTGAATGACCATGTTTTTTTAGTTTATTTTTTAGTTTTTAAAGTGAGAAATCTAACTGGAATTGATGGTTTCTTTGGAAACATGGATCCCCAATGTCTTCTGTTTTTATAAATTCTTTTGTTATGGTGTAATTTTGAGAGCCTTGGAATTACCAGGTGAACTTCCAGGATGACTGGACCTCTACAAAGATATAATGAAGGTGTTTTTATTCTGAAACAATGGACATGTTTTGATTCTGAATTTCTTTGATTATTTTTGGAAGACAAGGTAATGGACATGAATTTTGCTTGGTGCTTATACAAAAAGCAAAGAAGAAGAACATCCTTGCTTTTATTAAATATTTCCTTGTGGTAGTGGTGCAAGACATTTTAAGGTTTTTTTCAGTTGTTTCTTGATATCTCCCCTAATGGATGTTTTTTCCCACCTTCTAGGCATGGTTGAGCAATAAAATCACGAACCAATAGGCTCACTATTTTATTTTTCGTGAGATCTGAAAAGGACAGAAGAAATAGTATACTCTCCACCAAGTGATCACACTGCCACTTACCACTTAGTCTTGTTGGTGACGTCAGCACAGGAAAATTTTGCAGAGGAGGTCTCCTTTTCCACTCACAAGATGGGACATGTATGCAAAGTAAATTCTCTTCACACAGTAATCCTGGGATTGTTTGCTTGTTGACTAAGAAATCTTCCTTTGGCCTGTCCTATCACAATGTTTCCAGTGACACACTAGGCACAAATTCTTTAACACAATGTCTCTATGGAAGGTAACCTCTGGTGTGCCCTCTAGGTGCCTTGGAGCATATCAGCTGGTGTATCCAATGATCTGACCTCCAGGGACCTGCACCGTATAGGGTTTCTCCCAGGCAGAGTGGATTACCCACCCTCTGTCATAACCTCAGAACACTTGGTCTTTCTATGCATATCTCAGAAAGTTGTTTTGTGTAGCCTGCACCCATATGCATGATGTGGTTCTTCAAAAACTCTGTTGCAAGAACACATGGCTATTTCATTTTTAATGTAGCACCTTCTTGACAAACATATCAGTATCACTTACTGTTTGGGTAAAAGGGAAAGATGGACATGCAGAAAGTCCCACGGATTCCTGTCCGTAAGTACACAAATTCAGAATTTAGGCTCTGTCACTCCAGACCATGAGGTGATAGTCATTGATATTTTCTTGTAGTGGGCCATGTTCTCTCTCCAATACACAGTGATGATGCATGGTATCACATCCAAAGATCAGCTGTGGGGGAGGGACTAGTTAGTAGATAATTTTGCAAATTTCCATGAGAAGGCAAATCACAACGGACTTGCTCATTGCTGGGCTACAGAGCTGTAGGCATCTGGCCAGATTACAGAGAGCAGTGCCAAACCACTTCTGGCCAAAACCAGATGTACTGCCACTGCAGAGCTCTAAAAAAAAAAAAAAAAAAAAAAAAAGGTGTGAGATTTTACATCATGAAATTAGCAGCCCATTGGTTTGTCATCCATGTCTGGAGTTACAGCTCTGCCTTTCAGTTGTGTGGCTGGAAGAGTGGATCACATGCCTCCTGGAGAAGCAGTGTAAAATTGGATGGAATAATGCAAAGTATGTGGAAGAGCAGGAGAGTATGCTTATTTGAAACAAGTGGATAGTAAGTCTACATTAGTGAGAAGAGATGTTTCCTCTGGTAATCGGTCTGCCCATGGGAATGCTGAGTTCCCAGTGATCCCTGTGAACATCCTACCTCTCTGTCTCCCTAAAGAACACCCGCAAATTCATTAGGCCAGATAAAAAAAAGGAACTAAAGCACTGTCCTTGTTTCAGCTGGGTTAGAGTTACTTTTCTT
>VYZW01050340.1:2787-52340 GCA_013401315.1 Balaeniceps rex
AAGAGTGATTGGCACTGGGTTGGGGGGAAGGGGTGTTTTTGGTTTTTTTAGCATACCATTCAACACCAATACCTTTCTACTTTTGTCCCCTGAAGAAATGACCTGGGTTATACCTACAGTGCATTTCCTCTCTTCTGTACCTGTTCATATCCTTCCAGGGACCAAGGATCTCTTGCTGTAAAATCCATTTGACACTTGGATATCAAGTCAGAAGTTTCTGAGTGGTCACCAGTACAAAGTGTAAATGCAGGAATATTTCATTTGTTACTGTTAAAATCTCACTAGATAAATTTTTATGACTTGTGCTGTTGAAGGACAGGTTAGATATCACATAGGTCCTTTTCTGGAATTCAAATCTATTCAATTTATTATCCCTATGGTATTACCTGGGACCTCTGGGATTCCTGAGCCACAAAATCTTGCCTTGTTCTCTGTATCTGTATGCAGTTCTGGTTTTTGCAGCAGGGAGTTCTCTTCGTTTTGCCANTGGTAAGGTTCCTGTGTTCTTTCTACACTAGAATTTACCAGGTAGGATAGCTTGAGGAGCACTCATGGCTATAGGTATGTCACTGTGATACCTGTTGACCAGATATGTTTTNGGTATTACCTGGGACCTCTGGGATTCCTGAGCCACAAAATCTTGCCTTGTTCTCTGTATCTGTATGCAGTTCTGGTTTTTGCAGCAGGGAGTTCTCTTCGTTTTGCCACCCCCCATGCAACTGCAGAGAATAAGCCTGGCAATCTGTGTTACAGTATCACTGTAACTATTACACTTGTAGGTATTTTATTCTGCATTTTATATCGATTTCTTACCTGAACTAGACTTCCAAGAGGTTTCTTCCTTGTACCTGGTATTTTCCAAGCTCTCCATGTTGACTTAAATGGAAGCAGAATTAGATCAACAACTGCCCTTTGGGAGCACAGAGTCAGACGAATGCTGAGCATCCTGAGGTGCCTGCTTGAACGTGTTCTGGAAGCACTTAGGCATTTTTACTCTCCTACCTGAGAAAACTACATCACCTGCAGGGTGAAGAGGTCTACACAGAAACTCTGTTCTCCTAGCAGCTCATTCATATGTCCTAGCGTTGATCAAGTAGTCTTGGCAGCGTTCCTCAAACTTGNTATGGTTAACTGCCTGTACTCACTTAATAACCAAGAGGATTTATTACATCTGTCAGATGTAGTGATGTGGTATCAAGAACACAGATCACAAAATGTTGCCATCAGAATCCTTTTTGGACTGAAGATGACTTTCACACCTCCATACTACATGCTATTACTCTTCTCCAGATGGCGCTTCTACTGTTAGTGTCACCGGCTCCCCATCACAGATTAATGGGGCACAATAACCTTTCTGGTCTCGTAAATTGAAACCTGACTCCTCCATATTTCTTGTGCATAGCACATTGTCATTAACATCAGCACCATTAACATCAAGAAGCAGCCACTCTTCATCTCTCTCTGCTTTGAGTACCTGCGTGTCCTGCTGAAATAGCCATTCATTACTTTGAGGAAGGGCCGTGTGATGATTTCTGTGTAGTTTGTGAGGCCTATAGGGAACCAACACGTAACAGGCTGGTTAAATAGCAGATAGATTTTGTTACATAATTACTTTGCTGGTTTTGTGAACAGAGTTATTTTTTTAATTAAAATTTACATTCAGTAATGTTTTGACTCTATTGCGCCTTATCCTCTATGGACATTCTGAGTGCAGATAATTTTAATTAAAAAAAGCCAACAGATGCCTAACATGAAAAATATGAAGAAATGATATTGTATTCCTTTTTAAACATAATAATTGCTATGCTAATATTTTGTACTATACCAATAGTTCATACTAGACTGTTTTAAAATATTCTTTACAGAGAAAAAGATTTTTGAAGAGAGAAAAATTAGCTGCTGCTTCTAAATTCTGATACACAAATTCACTAAGAAAAAAAGCCTATTGACTTCAAGGGCTTTGGATCAGACCCACACGAATAAATGCAGCAAAGCGTGTGAAGTACATGATTAACCTTCAGAATGTGCTCAAATCACTCTCCTCAACAAAGCACGTAAGCACTTGCTTAAATTTGAGTATTTGATTAGCTGTCTGAAGTATTCGCTGAAGAAAGACCAAAGCACTACCACTTTTAGCTAATGTTATCTACCTAATGCTGTCTCCTCAGCTGCATCCACATGTGAATCTGTTTTGTGCAAAATGCCAAAATGCCAATTTTTACTTTCTGTCTTCACAGGGCTTCTAATGCAGTGACAATTTAAAAGAGCAGGGGGTCACAACAGTTAATACATTTTAATCAAAGCTATTATTTTTTAATTTGATTTCTAACAATTCTTGTTTATAATGAAAAAATTAAAAAATGAAAAGTAAGCTTGAGTCAAAATATTTAAATCGAATTTTAAAAGTTAATTTTATCAGAACTCTGAATTTATTAAAAAGCAAATCCAAATCACAACACAAAGTCAAAATAAATTTATTTCTTTGGAAAATTTATACTCATTGAAACATTTTTCAGCTGGAGAAGTGCTTTACTGGGAAATGTCTATTTGACTTTAATGCTGATATATCACAAAACTGTTTTAAAAGGAGAGCAGGCAATTAATGTTATTCTGATTCACTGTATTAAAACCAGAACAAAGCAATTGCATTTATTTTTGTTTGTGACATTTGGGCATTCACTTTGTAGAGCTTTAAACATTTCTAGTTAAGAAATGTTTACAGTGACAAGGCGGCAAATATAATTAAGTATTTTTCCCCTTGCTTTTTTAAAGGATCAGTATTCATTTAGAGTTCCAAAAATGATTCTGTGACTGTAAATGCGGAAAAGAGTGACAGTTTGTGCCTGAACAGACTTCCCAGATCACAGTGACGCAGTTTGAACTAAACTGCCTGTAGTGAGCAGCTCTAGCCCAATCCAGAATACATCTGATCTCCCAACCCATAATTTACATTCTGCTGTGTTCATCAAGGCAGCACTTTTGCCAATAATATTTGAGATGGGCTCAGACAGCAACCTGCAGGTTGGTGTGGAGTAGTATAGTTTCACCTTTGTGTTTTCTTAGTAAACAAACAAGAGGAAAAAACCTGTAGGTGGATGTGGACTTGTTAAAGAAGAAAAAGTCACTTGCCTTCTAACTCTTCCACCTCCTTGTAATGCCTGCTGTTACATCCATGCATGCTGCCTCTGCATGATGCTCCCCACTGTCCTACAGCAAAGATCTAACTTTCATGAGTGAAAGCAAGGCATGTGTGCTGTTTTGCTGGAGGAGAAGGCAGCCAAACAGCAATATATTTGTTCACTGTAGGTACCCTCTCCAGCACTTTATTTGCATTTGCCTGCTCTAGACAGAATTTGCATCTGTTCCAGAGGCACCATGCTGTGTATAAAGTATTCAACAGACAGATGTTTGTAATAATTAGCAGATTTTGACTGGTATCTGTTAGGCATACAGCAGGCGAGGTATCTAACACTGATGTTCGATAGCCCACTAAGCTTGCTCTAATGGCCCCTGCTGAGGAAACTTATGTAGTCTGTTATTAGGTAAAACAGGACAGCAGTCCTACAGCCTGTACTTTACTGCCAGCAATCATATGGAAGACTGTGTCCCTTGATTGCAAAGAACCAGTCTCTGCCTGGTTCTGAGCTGTCCTTTCACTGAGCCCTGTGAACCAGACTCTCTTCTCGTTGCTGATACCCGTGCATGCAAAAGCTGTTACGGAAGTTGCACCTGAGTGAGTTTGGATGGGAAAGCTGCTCCTGAGCATGGACACTGTGAGTCCCTGAGCTGTATTGAACGCAGCCATGTGCTCGTCCTTCTGGAGAGGAGCACACATGGCCATGAGTGGGTGCTGGCTCCATAGGTTTTTTGTTGCTAGGGATTGCTGTGAAGCTAGGACCAAGTGACATGATGGGTATATTGACCTGATTGCTGGCAGTGTTTTAAGTCATTTGTTGTATTTTGCAGCATGTCTTTTAATACTGTTGTGCTATGCAGGGATGTGAGAGATTAGGCAACCAGGCCTTCATACTCTTAACAGAAGCAGTTAAAAAAATCACAGGTACCAAATTAGTTCTTCCTCTTCTTCTCCTTTTTCACTCTCAACTTGTCCTATTGGGATGGAAACCACATTTTTACTTTTGTTGCCTGCCTCTCTCTTCCATCCTGCCCTTATTAATCATCTCATAGCTGTTTAGTCTAGTGTCCCAGATAAGTATTGCCAACAGAATGACTTGTTGCAAACCCAGCCACCCAGAAACCCTATTTTTCCTGTGTCTTCTGAAAGAGAAAATTTGCTTCCCTCATTTCAAGGCAAATTCAATGCAGTATGACAACATAAATTGAGTTTCTCCATCTCAGTAAATGGAAAAGCCTCAGTTTTGGACCATTTGAAATGGACGTAACTTGGTCCCACTAGTCAAGATACTGGGTTGCACAGAATGAGTCACTGATGTACTGATACTCACATGCCAAAAAAGGGCTTGTCTGGTACTGAATGGAAAGCTTCAGCCATGCAATTTCAGTGGGCTATCACCTTTGATATGTAATATACATAATAGACATGTTTTGATAAAAGGCATGAGGAGCTGTAATTGTTTCTCAGCAACTTCTACTCACCCCCTCTTGTAGAAAATCAAGGTTAAAAAATTATATATTAATCCATTTTGACTATCCAACTGTAGTTCTCCCAGAGGCGAAATCTTTCAGGATCAGCATCTTATACAGTACGATAGTACTGAAATTTTTGTACAAATTTGTAGCTATTTCTACAGCTGTCTGTAGGTAAAAAAGAGAGCAAATCTGATCGCCAGAACATTATGATTACTTTTGCTCTACTACAATACACATAAGAATTTATCAGCTAGTAAATCATATATTGCAATGTTGAAAGGCCGTTACATTATTCCAGGGTCTTAATGTTTCAGATTCTCCAAAATACTGGTGTATATCCTTAGCAGATGTTACAAGAACAACAACTACAGTTATACCTGGCCAGAGGAACATCTGCATTTCTAATATCCAGAGGTTTTAAGGTTCTCGTTATTGTCACTTGCTAATGCAGAATTATGTTTTCTGTGCTTTTAAATGCACGGAAATTGTTACAGAGAGGCTCTTTATCAAGGATGCAAATTGGCAAATGAGTATCTTTTGGTGCAGAAACTCTGTGAACCCTTTTGTCTCTTGGACCTGAAATGAAATAAAAGTCTGAAAAACTGCTGATATTGCTACATTAATTTCAGTTGTTTATCTGTGAGACCAGCCTGGAGGAGAGAGGAGGGAAAAATGACTTTGTAAAAAGTTTGACAAAACAGATTTAAATATGGCTTCTTGTTTGGTTGGATGGTTGGGGTTTTTTTTCTAGAAGATCTTTTTCTGTTGCCTTTAATTACATCTCCATGGGTTCATTTCCTTGGCAAGCTTTGAAAGAGAAAAAGTGAAGAGAGCTTTCATGCCAAGATGGTTTCTCCAAGTTCTTACTAATCCATACTTCATAGTAGCTTTATCAGTAATTGGTTTGGATATGTTGGCACTGCTTGATAGCTCTCAGCTGGGTTTGTACAGTTAAACACATTTTCATAATCTACAGAATATTTTTCTCTTAGATCTTGTTTGTTCTTTTCCAAAATAACTTTTTTTTTCCCCAAATATTGCAACGTCCGATGGTTGTTGTTCCATTGTAATAAAATCTATGGTGTAGCTTAGGTAATGTTTAGGAGAGTAAACCCCATACATGTACTGTGCTTCTTACTAATTATGGAAGGCTCAACTCAGTTCTTCTGGGACAAAACAGAAGAACCTAATTAAGAAAGGGGAAGTCATCATGAAGATAGTCTGTGCTTATGAATATTATCCTTATAAAATGACATTTGATGAATATATTTCTGGACTCAAAACCCAGTGTAATGTCAATGAATCATGTCATCAGACCTATTTCATCCTCACTGCTGCTAAGGTGCTTAGCCAGGAGGTCTAAAAAGTGCTGTGGCACACAGCAGTAATTGGATTTTTGGGTAATTTCCCATTACCTACATGTGTCAACCTCTTCCAGTACCCTGAAAATTCTGCAGCTTAGCTGGAGAAAGTGGCAAAATGCCATTTGCCTGTGCTCAACTTGATGATATGATGGTTCGGGAGTGGACATTTCTCTCTATTGCAGATCAGGCTGTGACCATGAAAATTATTTTGAATAGAGCCAAAAATGCAAAGATGCTATAACCTGATAAGGGTAGATTTGGGATTTGAAAATCCAGGAAAGGTAAAACTGAAGGAAGCCACTAATCTTCATGTATGTAAAGATTCTGAATAGAAAAGATAAATAAACTGCCCTGCATATTGACTGTGCTAGGGATAAAATGTCCTAGGCTTAGAGCAGGGAAGAGCTGGGACAAAGCATCGAGCAGGAGAGTTGTGTGCTGAAATAGATTGCATGGGAAAGCAATGGAGTCTTCAGTCAATGGAGATTTGTAAGAACAGGCTGGACATGAGGTTTTAAATCCTCTTTCTGCTGACAGAAAGAGGAGATTACAGGTTCTGGTGGCAACAGAAGTACCAGGCTATTTGCTAGTTCTATAAGGTTTCTTAAGTCCCTTGAGCTCCTCTCTATAAAACCATAATTTCAGACTTTCTGTGGGATTAAAATTTTGCAAAAGGCATGTTGATGAGAGGCAGTGGCTCTCTTCCCGAGGGCCTGTGAATCTGCACAGAGTGATGTGGCTGTGAGGACCCCTGAATGGTGTACACCCATCACTGCACAGCTGCCCGGCCATCCCCCGGCAGTTGTCTTCCCCAGGTGACACTGCTCTGCAACTCTGCCACTGCTGTGCTGGTAATGCCACCAAGGTGTGTTGGATGGATCATTACCACCAGGGACTCTGGTGCCAAGTGCCATGCTAAGCACCAAGTTCAGTGTCCCCAGGTCTTCTGGGCTATGCCACAAACATGATGGGAGTGGTGACCACAGCACACTAATGAAGCCTGGGGTGGGCCGGGAGGCAGAGTTCACTGTGAAATGGACTGAGCTTCCTAAAGAACCAGCAGCCACCATTTCTGGTTGCCCCTGTTGGATACCAGAGCCCTTACAACCTCCTAAAGATATTCAGAGGCTAGAGGTGGATCAGTGAGAAGTTCAGAAGTACAGGAAGGCCTGGCTCTGAACTGCTGCCTGCCATTAGCTCAGGCCATGGGTGTTATCTCACACTGGAGCTGTACCCCCAAACTGTCAATTATATAAGAAGGGAGAAACATGCACACCCTGAAAAAAAATACTTTTAGCTGTCTTTGCTGTTACAGAACAAAGCCTATTTTTCTTCCTCGTTTCGTCATTCCTTTTTAAATTTGACCATTACTATGAATAATGTAAATGAGCATTTGCCACCTGGGGTAAGGCTAACTAAAATGTTAAATGTGACTTTAAATGGCCTGTCTACCACCACTTTGTCATGTTACATACTGCAGCCATCGCTTGTTTAACTGAAAGGCTGCTTCCTGCTGCTTCACAGCCATTGGGGTAGCACAGACAGAGCTATATGTGCTGGGGATGTGAGCTGCATGCCGCGGTTAGCAGTGATTAATGGATGCAGTTATAAATAAGTGTGTACATGTGTACAGTAATCTTTGAAGAAGATTATAAAGTGCAATGTCAAAGTGAAAAATCTAACACTGGGACATCTCTGAAGAGGCAGCAACCCCCTTTGGATCCTTTCACTGTCGCTCCTTTATGTCATCAGCTTCTGCTTCTTCGTTGCAATCCGTAGCTGCTAATGCATTTATAAGAAAACGATGCTCAGTGTGAGAGGCTCTAAAATGGTGCTTAGCATTTATGTGGACAAAAAGATTCATGACTCTTCAAAGGGAATTGTGAAAATGTGTTTGCCAATATGCATGAAGTAAATGAAGAAGCAGATAGGTTTAATAGATTGCTTGTAGAATAAGAATATGGTTCCCCTCTGAGACAGGCTTTATCAAGGCTATGCCTGTGTGCGTGACTTTTTTTTCTCCTGCCATAAGAGCGGTGCGGTGATACCAGTACCCCTGCAGACTTTGAGTGCAAGCACAGGGTGCTGAAGGGGACTAACTGTGGGGAGGGTTTGCCGTTATGGAGACTTTGCACAATCTTGAGTCTTGTGTCCTGTTCCTGCCATTCCTCCTCCATTCCCCATCTCATGTTGAATCTTATAGCCACACACACACACAAATCAATTCACAGTTGCACATGGCAGGCAAGAGACAACAGACATCAACTGACACAAGAGAGGGGCTGACTGGATATAAGGAGAAACTTTTCCCCCATGAGGACAGTCAGGCATACCCTTAGAAGGATACTGGATACGGAGTTTCTGTACTGGGAACTATGCTAACAGCCCAAGGACCCCATCCCTTTTCCATCAACTTTGGTTTGCATGAGAGCTGAGCAGATCTTCCTGTTTCTGTGTGCGTGCTGAGCAAACCCTGCTGTAAAGTGCAGAGGAAGCACAGGCTTGCTATAGCAACACCTGCTACATGTGCTCCCTGTCCCTCTGTAAATCTGCCCAGCCCATTTGTGGCATGGAAACATCACCACCAGAATGGAGGAAGGGCTGTCAGGACAGATCCAGGTCTCCCACCTTCAATCAGACTGCAAAATTACTAAGGTTCACAGAGGAGAGAGTTGATCTGTACCCTAAAGAACATGGTCAGTGCAGTGGGACCGGGAGGAATCCCTGTCATGGATCAGGGGCTTACAGGACACTGGCACTGAGAGGGAAGCAAGCGTACCTGTGCAGGCTTTTTCTGCTTTCTGTTGGAGTGGGGTTTTCCTTCTCTGTTGCGCATACCTCTCTGGGGGCATATACTGTGCTCCTTCACTATGCAATAAGCCGGAGACTTTTAAGAGAACCTGAGTGACTTAGATAGCCCATGCAATCGAACTGGGTTCCTTTGGGCTTCTTGAAAATTCCCTGTTGCTCAAGTCTCCATTTAATACAATTGCTTAGCTGATATATACTTGAATTCCTGGCTGTAGAGCGGCATGCAGGCAGTAAAGTGGTACACAAGACACATTTCCCCCAGGTGACTTTGGCTGCTGAGGCTCCCATCCTTCTTCTGTTTAGAAAGGACTTAATAGGCAAAAGGGAAGGAGAAGCAGTGCTCAATATGAGTATTACCCTCCCTGTTAGTGAGTCATCAAGACCTCAAAAGAAATTATCATGAATGCTGGTAAATCAATGTCCTAACAGAGGGAGCAAAGATGGAGTACTACTTAATGGCTGCTACAGCCCACACACTGGCATTAGAAAACAAGTTGGCCGGCTTCTAAAGCAGCCATCTGTCATTTCAGTGGTGAAAAAGACTGTGCACACCTAGCAGACTTCAGTCTGAGTGGTGCTCATGCTGCTGGTGCTAAGACACTTTTGCCACTTCCGACTGTTCTCACTGACAGAATAAAAATCAGAAAGTCTGGCATCCAGTGGGGAGACACTTGTAAAAACGAGGTGATTGTAAAACAGATATTTTCAGTGTAAGTCACCGTGATTGGATCACACTCCTTATCCGCAACTCTGAAACCAGAGGGTATTCACTGGATGGTTTAACATTGCCTGTTTCATGGCATTGCAGATAATTTTGAGGCATAGTGGTAAGGAGCTGGAAGTAAAACTGCAGAGCACATAAGGGGTTTGGAGCTGGTTTAGCTCCTCTTATGAGCTCCCCAAAATGTCACAGTCAAAAAGAGGGCCACTGTCACTAAGAAACCAGGAGCCTGATTTAGGGGGAGTGTAAGGCAACTAGAAAGGAAAAAAGTTTTAAAGGGTCTGGCACATAACAAATGGAAGAAAGGGGAATATGGTGGGTCATAAAGCAGTAACCGAAAATTCAGGGAGAGGAGGAGTAACCAAAGTTGAAATCTAAGTCATCAGAAAGACAATTGGAAGACCTGGTGGGCGGGCGCTGAAGGTGTATTAAAACACAAGAAATACGTAGCAGTTGCAACAGTCCATTCCTAGGAAATGGTAACACTGCCAGTGAAGGCATAGAAGAGGCACTTTTCAGTCGATGTTTCTATCTTCTAGTTGAGGAAAGGCATGCGACGTTTTAATCTCTCACAATGAAGAGTGTGTTAAACCTCAGCTACAGAAGTTACACTTCCTGAGTTTGGCAAATGTAGATTAACTTGCTGTCCTGGTTTCAGCTGGGTTAGAGTTACTTTTCTTCCTAGTAGCTGGCATAGTGCTGTGTTTTGGATTTAGCATGAGAAGAATGCTGATAACACACTGATGTTTTAGTTGTTGCTAAGTAATGCTTAGACTAGTCAAGGACTTTCTTTTTCAGCTTCCCATGCTCTGCCAGGTGCACAAGAAGTTGGGAGGGGGCACGGCCCAAGATAGTTGATCCAAATCGACCAAAGGGCTATTCCATACCATATGACGTCATGCTCAGTATATAAACCGAGGGGAGTTAGCCGGGGGGCAGCGATCGCTGCTCGGGGACTGGCTGGGTGTCGGTCGGCGGGTGGTGAGCGGTTGCATCACTTGTTTTCTTTTCCCTGGGTTTTGTTTGTCTCTCTCGTTCTCCTTTTCATTACAATTATTATTATTATTATTATCATTATTATTATTACTATTATTATTATTTTATTTCAATTATTAAACTGTTCTTATCTCAACCCGTGGGTTTTCTTACTCTTGCCCTTCCGATTCTCTCCCCCATCCCACCGGGGAGGGGGAGGGTGAGCGAGCGGCTGCGTGGTGCTTAGTTGCCGAGTGGGGCTAAACCACGACAGGGCCCTATGTTGAGTGGGTCAGAGTCACAGTGATACTTTTGGGTGCATTTTTGGATGCCTCACTTCTCTTTGGACACCTCTCTCAGGCCAACGCCACCTCCTGCTCACCATCATGGCATTTGCAGCCACTTTTCCACAGAGGCAGCTGCAATGAGCAGGGGTCACTCCTCTGCTGCCTCCAGGGCTTCGTTCTGTTAGGGAAATGTAAGATGGGGAGGCAGCATTGAAACGTCACTGAAAGGACTGGAAATCATGCCATTATATTGTTAGTCTGGAAACTGGAGCTTTTGAGTGAAATGAGGAAAAGCAGGACAGATGTCCCTTTGTGAGTGGCTGCATGAGGATCCAGTCTTGGTAAGAGACTTCATTTCAACCAGTAAACGTATGAGAAGATGTAAGATTTAGTGGTTGTAGCCAGATACGTTAAAAATTTTGGAGTTAAAAATGGCTGACAAATATTTAGCAGTAGGGATAATTAATACCCAGAAAAATCTTTCTAAAAGTGTGCTGGGACTCTTCACTGCTGGTGATTTGAAGACTAAAGCTGACTGTTGTAGTCCAAGGTATGAACTGCTCCAGACAAGAATTGGGGAAACACTAAGTCCTGTGTTATGCAGGAGAACATCTCAGTGATTGCAGCAGCCCTTGGCTGCACGATCAGTGATGTGAAAGGGTGGTGTGAAGCCAGGCAGATGCAGTAGTAAATAAGCTGAACATCTGAATGAATCCCCTTTACCCACTTGACTTATGAGGATAGGATGCTTCTCACTGTGATGACACTCAAACTTGGCTCATCCTCATCAGTGTGTCTGATGTACTGTGTGCCTATTTGCAGAATCTCAGGGGATGCTAATCAAGTTGTCTTTTCATCTCCTAGCTAGCAGCACTTTTAAGGAAGCACTAAGGCAATATTTCAACACATCATTTCTCTTCATTTTTTGGGGAGGTGATGTGGGACACTTTAAGTCACCAATTAGTACATAGCAGTAGATCTTGAAGACAGTTGTCTTCCGTATTTCAGTAGAAGTAGTAGTAGAATGCCAACTCCTATGGGAGCTAAATGAAAACTAAATATGAAATAATCCTTTTCTTAATTCTCAGAAAATTAAATTAACAAAAACTGAATCAAATGTCTCCTGAGCAAAGGACTTAGTCATTGCTTATTGTCTAGAGAGCCAAAATAGTGAGGCAATACTCCCCCTGCGATCAGTACTCTCAGCCGTCTGCTTTTCTTTTTAATTTTTGTTTCACAATATTTGCTGGGCTTTTCCTCTAGTTAAAGTTCACATAACTTCCAGTGGGGTTTTTGGACCGCATCCTGCTGCCTCCTGAATTTGGATGAAGTGAATTAGTTTTAGTGCAGGTTAACATGTAAGGTGGAATGAGGGGAGCCTCTAAACCTCCTGAATGGCACCATTATTCCTGAACAGCATTATGTGGTGTAGCCAGCCATTAATCACTCCCGATTCTTAAATTATGAATCGTTAATGAGAGAAGAAACAGCATACAAATGAAAAGTGGATTTCATTATTAAAGCAATTTTAACTTCATATCTGAAGATAAGAAAATAAACTCTGATTTTCTATAATAGAAAATAATTATGAATCTTAATCGTTAACCTGAAATTATAAATTTATATACATAGTTCTCACAAAGAGCAAAAAATATTCAAGGTTTGCTATTCTCCTTATGTTATATTTTAAACACAAGAAAAAGCAATGCAAGCATTTTCAGAAATTGATCAGTGAGCCAAAATTTGGTGGACCTACTGACCTGAAGTAGCAATTTACAGTTTGAGTAGTCTCCGTGATATCGGTGGAAGTTCTTTTCCTGGAAGGATACTACTTGATATTTATAAAAGTATCAGACTCAAATATAAATGACTTGATAGACTTGAAATAGTTTAGGTCGTGCTGTGAGTTCCCTTTGGCCATGTATGGGAATAGGTCCCAGCATATTCCTTAGATGCTTTGCATGAATAATCACACTGTAGAACAACCAACCTTCTTTCAGAGCATGATTAAACTTCAGTACGGTGTACACTACTTCTTAAAGCATTTAAGATATTTTCCTTCTTACAGTGATAAAGGATTTGTTATGATCACAGCAGTAATGTCAGTGTTTGCAACTGGAGGGAAAACCCAGCAAATACACACTTCCATTGCGGTGCGTACATGTTCACGTGTGCAGAGGTCACATTCATCACAGCAGGTGTCCCTGCACTTCCACTGCCATAAACCGGAGCCTGTGCAAAAGAGAAGATTCAATAGGAAAGGAGGGGTAATAGCAGTGTATGAGCCTGGGAGTAGCTCTACAGTCAAAACAGATTAGGCAGACTTGGCTGCTCTAATAAAGAGAACTGGAAGAGAAAAATAAAAATGATGGAAAAAAATAAAGGGAGCTTATACCAGACCTGCAGGATGGAAGGTGAGGGCAGAGCACCCAGTGTTTTTGCAGGTTCATAAAAAGCTTGGCACAGTCATCATGGGAGGGTTTTAATGACCCTGCTATTGACTAGAATAAGAATTACAGAATGACTGGGGAAGGATGAATGTTTCTGGTGGTTATTTCAGGACTATTTTCTTAGTGCTTTTTCTTAAGCAATCAATAAGATCAGAAGCTGTAGTGGTTGGAAATGAACACTAAGTGACAAAAGATAGAGCCTTCATCTGAGGGAAAATGGTCATTATACCATTGGATTTGTTTGAGGTACTTGTGAAGAAACGTTCAAAGACAGCAGCACAGAATTATTGGATTTTTAAAAGGTAGATGTGAGGGAATGTGAAAAGGCTGGGATGAAAGTGATTGAAAGAACTATTGTCCAAAAATGCCACTTGGGAGCAGTCACATCTAGGGCCTGTGAAGAGGAATCTCTTCGTTATAGAAGTCCTTCTACGGTTAATGGCGGCAAAGGAGGCCACCTTTGTTGAGCAGGAAAAGCAGTGTTAAATCAGGTGCCAGATTGGAAGGGTGGAAATTGAGTGAAAAGGGTGAGGGAGGGTATTTCACCACAGAATATCATCAGGGACACTGAGAGTTGACCTTGTCCGTTCTCACAGAATAGCAGTGATTTCAGGCTATATGGATCCTCCAGCAAATACAGAAACTCTGGAGGATCTACAAGAAACCAGGATCACTAATGCTAATCTACTGTTCCCTGTGCCTCTACTCACTTTGAGGACTTCAACTGCCACCACCTGCCCCCAAATCCCCACTGAGTGGACATTTTGTAGTCTGCAGGGCGTAGCCTTGGACTTTGTTACCTTTTCTGCAGATTCTCACCCTTGCCTGCAGCCCTCTGGCCTGGCTTTTCCAGCTGTCTCCCAACACAGACCTCTGGGACCAGCTGTTTTCTCTCCACAAGGGGACCAGCAAGAAAGAACAATTCCCTCAGCAAGTGCTGTCCCTAATGGGCTGTGCTATATTCTGCTTTGCACCGCTGCGCAGGAAGGAAGAAGGATATAGCTGAACATTTCTCAATGAGCAAAAGAAATGAGGCAAAATAGATAATGTCCCTTTTACTAAAATAAGTGGTGGTTAAAAAAGCAAAGTGAAAATGAAGCTTGCAGACTTGAATAAGTACTGAGTTCCTTTTTATGCAAGATTTCCATTTATAATAAGTTAATAAATGAGAAAAAATGTCTAATGTTTTTATAACATGACTAGTGTGTGTTTATAGACCATTATAAGATGATCAGGAAAAAGTGTTATAGATGGTTACCTGCTGAGGTTATGATCAAGCTGTGTGACTCTTAACAGCTGATCATTTTTTAAACATCTATTCCTTTCCTGAATCCTTTACAAACACTGTGCAGAACCTTCACATGAAATAAGACTAAATATTGAGCGAGGTACAGATGTGCCACTTGCTGCTGGTTCTTGCATACTGCAGCCTGTTGTCCCCCTGGTTCTTGTCAAGTGGAGCTGCTGCTGGAGGCAGACTGGGGATGGGGCAGTTTTTGCTTTGCAGTAGCAGTGTGGGGATTTGAAGTGCTGGCAGGGGAAAGAGGGACAAGAGTAAGCTACATTGATTCATTAGCCAAAATACCATGTTTGCAACTTAGACTTTGAGGGGCTGTCAGCGTGCTTGAGGACTGATAGTGCTCACCTGGACACACTGCAGCTTCTTGACTGCTGTTCCTGCTAGCAGTTTTCTGTCAAGCAGTGAAAATATGTAAAAGGTTTACATGGATAAAACTCACTTTCTAATTACCTCTCCTCAGAAGTCTGGTACATGCTTCAGTGGGGGCTCAGGAGCTGTGTTTAAGCTCAAGCCCTCGGGGCCAGGTCATTGCCTATGCTCAGCCTCACACCTTACTGATCCCAGCTTTGTCTTGCTAAATTGACTTCTTGGCTTGGCCTTGGACCTGTCTCCTCCCTGCAGGCTGCCTGCTACTGCTGGGCCTACTCTGCTCCCTTCAGTGTTGTGGGACTGTTCCCTGTGCTGCAGCGGATACTGCCCTGTGCCTGCCTTATTCTTGTAATCCTTGGCTCACCTCCCCTTGCTAAGCAGACCACTCATGGTGCTCTCAGAGATGCTCCAGGTAAGAAAAACCTGTCTAAGATTTCATCTTTTTTCACCTACCTAATTTTGAGTGCTTTCTTTGGTTTGTGACAAGATACTGGGAAATAGAGAGGGCTACTCATGTATTTTCTTGATTGTATTTTGAGGCGCTTTTGCAGTATGGGATGACTTTTCTTCCTGTTTTCATCTTCAGTGATTCTCTTTTAAAAAAGTATGCCAGTTGTGGACTTTGTCTCTCTACTTGTTCTGAATTTTTTTCCTTCTTTCCCAAAAGAGAAAGACTGAGAGATTTTTGGACCAGTCTTGTAGAACAGTCTTTTGTGCACCAGGAGACAGTCCCACCACCTGTCAAGCAATTAGCTATTCTCACTTAAGCATCTCTGCTCTATGCTCTCCAGGATGAGACTCAGGAGTCTGCTCTTCATTCCCTCTTGGGCAGGAGATGTTTCTCCCCTGGTCCTCAGTTGGTTGATAGCAAGCGTGTGTGCAGCCAGTTGTAATAAAGGCAACTGGCTGTGTAATGCCTGGTCATTGCTCCAAATCCCTGCTTCTCTGGCTCAGTCCTGCTCTGTATGGCTTGGTGTTCCTCGGCTGCTGCTGGATGCCAGTTCAGGATTCAAAGCAGTACTTTCTAGGCTGGACTCCAGGCTCTACCTAAGAGAAAATCCATCAGACTTCCCTGGGAGCTGTTAAAGAGAGGTGAGCTACAGCCAGTGCGTCCTGAAGATGCTCGGCCCCAGCTGGGGACACTTACAATGGTGATAGGAAGGAAAGGAAGGGCAGAGGCAGTTTTGCAGCCTCTTTTCTTTTTCACAGCAGCCAATACATTTGCAATGAGGAGGGACTACTGGTGGGTGGAGTAGCAACTCCATCTGTCCTTAGCCTTCATCCTCTGCCCCAATAAGTCTGCAGTGGGTCTCTTACGGGCCATAGGTTTTTGCCTACTGCCTCTTCTCATCTGCTGTTCTCTGCAATCTCGACAGCTTTCCACTTGAAAGGTTCAGTGGAGATGGCTGCATTTTGTGGGTGGTATAACATGGAGACAAGTCACCCACCACTCTTAATTACAGATGCTGTTTTGGAAAGCTATTTAATTGTTAAGCAGATTTTCAGGAAAGAGATCTCTAAATCAGCTCATGTGATTTAGACTCAAGAGTGATAGTAGGCAGGTAACTAATCCTTGGCCTTGGAGAGTTGTGGGGTTTTTTTGTTGTTGGTATGTTTGTTTGTTTGTTTTTAATATATAGCAGGAACAGTTGTTTTAGCATGTAAAATGAAACTGTAGCTTGGCAAAGTAAATCCCTGTAAAATGCTAACCTTCTATTTATGTAGTCCTTCCTTTGGGTGTTTTTTTGTTCATTATTTTTTAATGATGTGGAGTGGAAACAGAGTGGCTTCATACAAATAACCGTCTTTTAATAGATATAATGGTAAATACCATAATCTGATATGGTAGATTTCTTCTTGTCTTCAGGTATTTGTCTGAGGCCAACTCTAGGCTTAATGTGCCAAAGATTTTAAAAATAGTAATAGTTGATAAGGGCATCTTGTGCAGATTTAGGATAGCAGGGAATGTTTGTTTTGAATGTTTTGAATTTCATATCCATACCATAGGATTTTATAGAACCACATTTTTGATGAAGAGCAGTGTAAACAGGAAAGCAGTAAATGTTATCTGAATAGAGCTTTGGCTTATTTAACCAAGAGGAGGAAGCCTTACCTGGATACTGCCAACTCTTGTGCTCCTCAGAAAGGAGAGACAAATTTTCAAGTGGCAGAACTCAGTATGGCATCACGGAAGTCAGTTTGCACAATCCAGCTCATATTTTCCACCTGTTTGGGCACATAGATAGACAGCTGGCTTTGAAAAATCTCACTTGAAAATTTTTTCTTTGTTTCACTGCGATGTCATCACAGGATATGAGCCTCTGTCCCAGTGTGGGAAGTGAACTCGTGAACTGGCTTACAAACAAAAATGCTTCCCAGAAGAATCTGGACAAAATTGTAGAGCGTGATTTAATGCAAGAAAGAGGGCAGGCACCGAAAGGTCAGCATGATGACAGATGATATTTCACTCTGCTTAGAGTTCTGCAGCTGTTTGCTGTTACAGGAGGCTGATGGTGGGGAAGGACAAATCCCAGTAGTAGTATATTAAGAGACCATGTCTGTCTGTCATGCTTATGGGGGTGTCCACCTGGCACCTAGCGATACTTGTAGGAACCCTTCCACTGACTCTGCAACCCTGGGGAATCAATGGATTTATGCTCTCCCAAGCTGCAGGTACTGTAGTGTGGATTTATGGAGAGTCAGGGAAGGCAAAAGCAGGCTAAATTAATTGTTAAGCAGATTTTCAGGAAAGAGATCTCTAAATCAGCTCATGTGATTTAGACTCAAGAGTGATAGTAGGCAGGTAGCTAATCCTTGGCCTTGGAGAGTTGTGGGGTCTTCCTCCCTCCTTTACCATTGTTCAAAATTATTCCCACGCCACGTGATGGAGGAGACACCTTGCAGCCCTTTATTACAACTGTAGCTCTATGGTGTAAGAGGTACAAGGCACACAGAGCTGGCTGATAGTGGCAGTAACTGGGGACTCTGTCCCAGGAGCTGACATGAGGGGAAAGAGCCCCAGGTTTACCCATTACCAACCAGCTTTCTTATTTCGGGGAGGCAAGAAGCAAGCATATTGTCCTGTACACCATGTCTTTATACCTGGTCCAAGGTTTAGGAAAGCATGAAAAAGATGAGGCTGGGGGGGAGGGGCTCTTAATTCTTTGCAGAAGACCATGCTTCAGCGTGCTCTGTGTCCCGTGGAGGTCTCCTGCAGACTTGTCCCATGCTCTGCCGTGCTTTAGAAGAAATCATTGTCATTGTTCCTTTGAAGTCAGTGAACCATGCCAACCTACAGCACCTGGGGTCTGCCTCCAGCAGTTGTTGTGACCCAGCATGGTGCGCAGGGGTTTCGGAGGATTGTTAATGGAAGAAGTTTGTGCTTGACAGTGTCTCTGTTCCACAGTTTTATACACAGCTTACTTGACATACATTTTCTTAGCGAAGAACAGATAACTCTGCATTTGGGAGAGGCTGCACAAGTGATTCTTTTTTGCAATTATCAGTGTCTATCTTAGCCTGCAAAATCTGGTGATTATCATATTCATCAAAACAAGTGACATCTTTTTTGGACAGATTAATTAAGGGAAAAGGCATAAGTTGGTGTGGTAAATCACTCTTACAAAAATGTGACTTTCCTGGAATTATACCTTAGTAAAATATATATGCTGCTCTGACTTATGCAGCTTCTATCATAATTGAAAATGCAGAAGCCATTAACCCTTGAATACCCCCAGAAGTTATTGAGCAAAGAGGACGCAAATTATTCTAAATTCCCCTGATTCCTATTATGCACAATTTTGGCCCTTCATTCTTTGGAATGAAAACAGAATGGAAAATACACTACAGATAACTCAACCAAAAAATACATTGTGAATTTCTGCATTTTCGAAGGGAAAATAAACCCCTGTCAGTGGCTGAAGATCTAATCCTGCTCAAATGTTTTTACTAAGTAACTCTAAAAGTGTGTGATTTGTGGAAGGGAAGCTCTGGAGGCTTCTCTTGAGATTCTTGGTTTATTCTTAGTGTTCAGCACAATTCTCATGTAAACTTTATACTTTTCTTTAGTGCTCATGGTCTTGTCATACACAAGCAACATCTTAGCATAGGGGAAACAAGTATCTTTATGTTTAAAGGTGATGTCTCCTCTTTAATTGGTGTAGTTGTATTTGCTTGCTGTGGTACGAGAACTAGGGAATGCCCCTGACCAGGGAGCAAAAGAAAGTTAGCTAACAAAGACAAGAGTAACTTGATGTGCAAAATACAAACAGAGAGCTCAGACTGGCACAAGGAATACAGACTTTCAGCTGTCAGTATGGTCACCCACCTGCCTGTCTAGTAAAGGCATCTGCATATCATATGATCTCATGTCGTCAGGTAGGTATTGAAAGGCTGTGTGCTGTCCTGGGATGGGGCTATTTCACTTCTCTCTCTTGAAACTCTTCTATATGATGCCATTACACATTCTTTGGGCTGTAAGAAAGGCCAGGACAGAAACTGCCACAATAGTCTAGCATTAAGATGCTCACCTGAGATTTGGGGTGGGAAGGTTCCCCATGCCCCATCTCTGCTTGGTGTGGGAAATGACAGGCTGAACCTGCATGTTTGCAGGATGAGGTGTCTGATCCCTTGAGAGGAGTGGGCTTCACATGTCTCCTGAGCAGCTCCCATCAGGTAACGTAGCTCCCTCCATGTGAGACTGCAAAAACTGGTCCTTCTCTTCTGCTTGTGTTTTGACGTGGTTGGTGCAACTGCTTCCTATGTCCCTGTGTGTGAGTGAGACCCTCTCCACGAGGGCTGGTGTCACAGGAGTGTAAGGCACGAGGTGCCAACTCTGCATCTGACAGGTTATAGGCCAGGTGCCAAACCACTTGGGCTGTCAAGACAGAACAGGGAATTGGACGTGACCAAAGCAAAAACTTGTTAGTGTTTGGGGAAAGCCAAGGCCTTAACCATACCCAGACATACCCAGGGTGTAACAAAGGCTCTCAGAATTGCAATTTTGGATGGGAGTTAACTGTAGGTGCCACGTGTGCCACTCTGACTTTTTCCTTTTTTAACACTCTCCAATTCTATTTCCTGGATGTCGTCTTTGTCCTTTCCTGATTATATTCTCTTGTTCTCTGCTAGGTTGGCATGTCCATTTATAAAGGCACATTCCTGCATACTACCGTGCATGTTGCTCTAAGGAAAGTACTGTCATAACAACTGCATATATTTTTTCACTCGGATGTATTTGTGCATATGGGACCACGTAAAAACTGTAGCTCAAAGTGCTGAGACTCGCTCTCCTACATGTATCAGTGATCCTAAATAAGTCATGAAGCAAATGTAGTTAAGATGCAAATGTAAAGTATCTTATTTTCAGCTTGGCTTGCATTAAGCTGTTAATTTCCATTAGCATTAATGAGAAAATACACTCAAAGGTTTTCCCTAGGCAAAAATACTGATCCTCCTAACAATAATTTCCCTTTTACAGTGTCTTTCAATCAAGGATATTTGTATTTTACAAACTTAATTAAGAATTAATTAATTAACAATATCCCTGGAAGGAACAGCAAATGGCATTTTCCCCATTTCACCAGTGAGTGAATGGAGGTTGCCCACTGGGATGTGGGACTCCTGGCTCTGATGTTGAAACCTGAACGACCTGTGCCACCGTCTTCAACTTACTGGAGACTTTCACAAGTTTATGTCCAATATATATCCATATTTATCGTTTAATGTTTTGCTTCTTTGATACTTGTTTACTAAGTTCGTGTATGAGAAAGCTGTCCTTCTTAGCCAAGCCTTACTTGTGATTATAAAAGAATCTCATTTGCACACAGCAGTTCTCTCTCTTATTTGTTATGATTGCCATTTCTGTTAAATACCCGACAGATCTGTTAAGACTTTCATATCTGCATTTGTAGAAATAGCAGACAATTTTAATAGTTTTCTGCAGAAACAAATTACATTTTGGCTGTAAACTGTGGCTGACATTATGAAAAAGTACACCGGGATATCTAGCCTATGATTTCCTACCGGATATTCTCTATGTGTATGAACAGCCTTAGTGTTGTGCTTAGTGGCTAGCTAATTTCTACATACTCATTTTATGTAATATTTATTCCTATCACTCAATCAGATTTGTAAACCAAATTCACAAATGATGGGGAGTATGTTCTTCTTTGCAATTAGGATGATTCACCAGTGGCATAACTAATAGGAGAACAGGAAACTGAGAAATTATACGCTTCTGCTTGAGGCTGGGAATGGAGCTTGGGAACAGAGATGGTAGGAAACAGAAAGACAGAATGAGAAAGAAGGGGAGAGGATCAAAATACTGAAAAGAGGCAAGGAGATGAGAGACAGTATGTTGGAACAAGAGAAGTGATTACAGCACACAAGAAAGGCTGGGGAAGCTGCTTTCCATAAAGAAAGATAAAATAATGAAGAAATAAGTAAGAAAAGTATTTTACTTTCCACAGAGGGAAAGAATGAAAAAGGTATTAGGACAGTTTAATTCTGAGGGCTACAGAAAGTAATAGATGATGGAGAGGGCTAGCAGAGTTGGGCATATCTGTGTGGTCCAGGTGAGAACCTGTATGTGGAGAAAGTATTTTGGTACCACTTGGGAAGAAGGGAAGTCCAGTCTGAGACCTGGTGGGTATGCAGAAGTTGACATTTGCAAAATGAATGAACACAATATATTGATATGCTACTGCTGCAGTATATTGCTATCTGGCTTGCTTAATAGGGCATATTACAGGCTGACCGTGCGTGTGTTGTGTTGGTAGGTTCCCCACAGGAAAACCCAAAGCGCTGCAAATGCCTTATAAGGCTATTCACACACAGTGAATCTGCATTAGCAACACCAAAGGCAACAGGGAGAGCTGGTGTGTTAGGAAACTATTGTAATCCACCTTTCTTGTAACTAAGTCTAGACATAATAGCTGAGGCTTATTTATGCATTTCTTGATGTTAATAGCTTATTATTTTAGTCTCACGGAAGGTAAAAAAAAAAAATATGGACACCTCCTGTTTTGAAATGAAAGCTCTATGGAGACTAACTTTTTTTCTTCAAACCACTTGTGACAGGACAACATCCCCAGCTTTGTGTGCAGAAGCAGCTGCCTGTTCAAAGTCAAGGATTTGGTCCACTTTACTCTTCTGAGATTTCTTACCTTGTGCATTGGCTCCAGGTATATCTGAAAGATGGGCTCTGGAAGGTATTCCAGATTGCTGAAAGTTGCTGTTGGTTTTTCTTGTTTCTCCCCAGAAAGATTCAGTTATTAAATGTCCAACATAACCTCTTGGCTGTTACTGATTAATGCCGTTAACCCAGGGGAATTAGCATTGGATAAATGAGTTCCAAGGACAGAGATCTGAGAAAAAAAGAACTTAGTTGGTGAAAGTGGTCCTAGAGATACATGACAAGCTGGGGTCCTTAAGCAGATAATCAATTTATGTGGTTTGGTTTGAAAATGACAGTGCAGAGTTGAGAGCAAAATCATTGTAATTTATTTTAAATCCAAAAATACAAAGAAATCCTATTTTTCCCAGTCATAGCAAGTTCAAAAGTGTTCTCCATCTGGTTTGTTACTGTCTGTCTCTGGTCACCTTATAGGTTGCTTCTTCATTGCTATGCAGCGTGTATGTTGCATTTCACTTCAGTTGCATTTTTGATCACTTTTTCCTTAGAGTTCCCATTCACGGAACCATATGACCACATGAGTCTCAGCTTTCATTTTAAAGAGTCTAGCTGGCATTGCCTGGCTGGAAACTTCAAAATTGGACCCTAAGCACTCAAACCTGAAAGGAAAAGAAAAAATACTTGAAATTTGTTTCTTTTTCAGTCGTCCAACATAAATAATTGGATCATCCTTTATTAAGACAATCTCGTACCTTTTGTGGGATCTTACCCTTTCTACAGCTCTGGATTAACATTATTAAATTAAATTTCTTAATTTGTATCTTAACTTTGCATCTTAAAAATAGTAGAAAAAATAAAATCCACCCCCTTTTCTACCTGTACCTCTCTTTATTCAACTGATTTGAATTTTAAAATCTTATTTGGAGAAGAAACAATTCCAAACTGTAATAAACATGTCTCTGTGCAGTTTTGTGCTGGTTGGAAGTCACTAACCCTTTTATGTCATCCTTTGTGAGGATGATCCTTGCCTAGTCCCATATATTGATTACAATTAAGCATTACACAAAACCTTTATAATTTCAAAGGATTATCCTTTTATGTTCTTCTCTCTGCCTTCTTTTTTGAATTAACTTTTTTGTACCCCAGCTGATCTACTGGCTGTCTTTTTTTTTTTAACAGAAATGTTGCACAGTGAATTGATTTCTTATTTTGCATATACTCAGCTTTTATGAAACATGCCAGTGGACACTTCCAGGGCACAGTATTGTGAATAAGTGTGAAAATGGACATCTCTAGCTATGCCATGTGTAGCTGTAGGATAGTCCATTTATGCATATACTGATTAATAGGGATGATCACAAAGAACATTTAAATTGTTTCTGTGCCAAACCATTTGTTGTCTTGTATTGGTTTATACCTATACAGCTTTGCTAGCTTGGGTAAATGTCCTCATACACAACCATGATGAGTAGTCTGTGTTTTGGGATGTGGGGGTTTATGTTTGTTTTGTTTTGGCATTGTTGGAGACGCAAATTGATTAACTGCATCATTTTTGAAGAATCATGCCGAGTAGAGTAGGATCTAAGTCATACTTGAATTTGGTCTGTCTGGCCAAAACCGTATGTAATTTGTATTCTTTCCTTTTAGGACTGGGACATTAATTGCCATCTGTAAAACCGCAGCTCCTAAAACAACCAGTTGCTAGAGGCAGCCCCAGTGCATATAATTTCTAAAACAAACTCCAATGCGCTGTCTGGACACACTTCTTCTCCTAACTCGCCAGCCCCCACAACGCTGGGGTTTGCTTCTAATTCTGAGAGAGTGCTTATCTGATACCTACTGACCCCTAAAAGCTAGTATGCTGCACTAGCCTTAAATTTACACCAAACAGTTCTTCTTTCTGGTAGACCTAGTTCCAACTGGTGTGTGTTAGTCTTTCTAGATCGACCCTGCACCACGTTTAAAACTTTGGGAAAGGCAACCAAGCCAAAATAAAAACAGTAATCCAGCCCTTGAGGGTAACATGTCTAACCATGGCATGGTGTTTCTGTGGAGGTACAGCTGAGTCATCCAGTGGTTCTGAATCCTAACACTAAGTTTGATCCAAGTTGTGATGAGGAGACTGAAGATTTGGGATTTGATCCTGCCAGACCACTAACAGGAGGGAGGTTGGTAATTTCTGGTGCCAGGCTGGGCAAGGAGCTGTATTTGGCAGGTGGAAGCCAGCACCTATCCTGAAAAGGAGCAGTCATATAGCTGAGAAATGCTCTGTGGCAAATTCTGAAAAGTCATACCAACCAAACAAAATGTTTCAGAAAGGCAAGGAAGCAAAAGTACACTAGAGGGACTGTTTGTTGTTTATGAGTGTGTTGACTACTGTGTTCTAAATAGGGATTTGTTTATAAGGAAACAATAACACGAGTGGGAAGATGGGAATCCTCTTGTTTGTCAGTGACTCATCATCGCAGGGCAGAAGGCAATGACTGGAACAGGCAGGCTGTGTCACATAGTTAGTAGGATACTTGCTCACGATGTTCTGTGTGGCCTGGAGAGTCACTCTTACCCCCTTCTCTGGGGTTTTCAGACTGGACATTTATCAGACCTGTAAATTTGTGTAGCGTCTTATCTTGTCTAGAGTCTTAAGGTGCTTCCATAGCATAAATAATAAAATGGTGCATTCACTGCTGTGCATAGCAATTGTGCCGTGCCGATAATCAACATAAAACAAATTGGCAAAATGTCTTGAGTACTGGTTAAAATTACCACTCTGAGTGCAAGATGAGAAAGTTGTGACAAGTTGAATCATCTGTTTAAACATTAAGTTTCTGCTTTGCCTTAGCAGGACACTGCTAACAGACTCTTTCCCAGACTACCACTTAATTACAATTTCTATGGTTAACAAGGTTGAGCAATAAACTCTCATTTGGTCTTTCAGCAGGTCAAATTATTCATTAATAGCCCCTGGGTAAAGCCTAGCCAGCTCATGTGCTTAAAGACCAATTAGACTTATCCCTGGTTTTACTAAGTCTCTCTTTGGTCTTGAAGGTTCAGCAGCAAGGTTGGAAGGAATTAGATCTGCAGTCAGTCCTTCAGGGCTATGCATTTCCTTTCTCCCTTCTTCAGGGTTAATGTAGGATTCTTTCTAATATAGGTTCAACTTGTCAGATTCTTCAGTATGATTAGTCTCTCTGTAATTAAGCATCCACTGAAAAAACTGGCTTCAAAATGGCTGTTAATAGCTTTTTAACAGTGCTTTTTCTTCTGGTGTCTCTCCTATAAAGTTTTTTTAGGTTTTTCACTGAAAATCCAAACTGTGAAACTTGAGTTCTCCCTTCTGTCCCTTCCCACTTACTTCTTGAGAGCAAAAATGGCAAAAGGTTGTGCATTTATGAGCACTATTCTATTTTGATTTATAAGTCAAAACTTTATAAGCCAACTTCTCCATCAAAAGTTTTGATTAAAAAAAAAATTCTTCTCATCTGAGTCCTAGACTTCCCCTTCCTTTGGCACAAGCAATATATTGGGGGACAGGAACTGAACCCCAATTCTTTTCAGGGCCTCATCCACAAAGAGTTGAGGGGTTTCTTTTCTTTACATCTGGCTTTTGGCAGATGTAAATGCATTGCTAGCAGAACAGTCATCCCCAATACTCTGGAGTCCAGTGTCATGATGAGTAAGGCCCAGGGTTTCCAGGTTACTAACCACAAGCCCAGTATTCTCCCTTCTCCTCGAAGAACTATTTATTATTTATTTACATTGTCATTTCTGTTAATGTGGGTCTCCATCTGCCATCTGAATAGAATTTATAAAATATACAAAGCCATCCAATGCTAAAATAATAATACTGCTGTGCCACCAGATAGAAGCAGCCTTGAGCTTGTCAGGATTGTCTCTTGAAGAGTCTGCAGGTAGCAGTGGCTGGGATATATCCCATGACTCTGGGAATCAAATAATTTTGTAAGGAAACCAAAAGTAAAATTGCATTTTGTGGTTTTACAAACAAACTGACATTTTAAAGTAATTTTAACGTAATAATGTAATGCAAAATGGCAGCTACTTCCCTAAAGCAATGTAGCACCTTCAGATTATGCAGGCTGTTCAATGTGACAAACAATGCTGCTGTAAAAAACTAGATTGTGATATATTACATGCACTCCCCATGAGCTAGGAGTGCACATCCTTCTCAACAGGAGCTGGAAACAACATAAAATTCGCGCTGCCCTACCTTAGCTCAATATTGCAGTGTCACCCCAAGTGGAGCTTTTTGTATTCTGGTTCTGAAAAGGTAGCTAAACAGGAAAAGCAAAAAGCTGGTTTTAAAGGACCACTGGTCTCTACAGGAACAGTCTGCTGATTGTAACAGTGAGAGCTTGGACTTAGAGAGCTTTTGCTTGTGCTATTGTATTGGGTTTGCATGGCAAGGTTTTGGTAGTGGGGGGGGACTACAGGGGTGGCTTCTGTGAGAAGCTGCTAGAAGTTTCCTCCATGTCCGATAGAGCCAATGCCAGCCAGCTCCAAGACTGACCCGCCGCTGGCCAAGACCAAGCCAATCAGCGACGATGGTAGCACCTCTGGGATAACATATTTAAGATGGGGGGGAAAACAACCAGGCACAACTGCAGCTGGAGTGAGGAGTGAGAATATGTGAGAGGAACGATTCTGCAGACGCCAAGGTCAGTGAAGAAGGAGGGGGAGGAGGTGCTCCAGGCACCAGAGCAGAGATTCCCCTGCAGCCCGTGGTGAAGACCATGGTGAGGCAGGCTATCCCTCTGCAGCCCATGGAGGTTAACGGTGGAGCAGATATCCACCTGCAGCCTGTGGAGGACCCCACGCCGGAGCAGGTGGATGCCCGAAGGAGACTGTGACCCCGTGGGAAGCCCATGCTGGAGCAGGCTCCTGGCAGGACCTGTGGACCTGTGGAGAGAGAGGAGCACACGCTGGAGCAGGTTTGCTGGCAGGACTTGTGACCCCTTGGGTGACCCATGTCTGTTCCTGAAGGACTGCACTCTGTGGAAGGGACCCACACTGGAGCAGTTCGTGAAGAACTGCAGCCCATGGGAAGGACCCACGTTGGAGAAGTTCATGGAGGACTGTCTCCCATGGGAAGGACCTCATGCTGGAGCAAGGGGAAGAGTGTGATGAGTCCTCCTCTTGAGGAGGAAGGAGCAGCAGAGACAACGTGTGATGAACAGACCACAACCCCCATTTCCCGTCCCCCTGTGCCGCTCGGGGGGAGGAGGTAGAGAAAATTGGGAGTGAAGTTGAGCCTGGGAAGAAGGGAGGGGTGGGGGGAAGGTGTTTTAAGATTTAGTTTTTATTTCTCATTATCCTACTCAGTTTTGATTGGTAATAAATTAAACTGATTTTTCCCAAGCTGAGTCTGTTTTGCCCATGACGGTAATTGCTGAGTGATCTCCGTGTCCTTATCTTGACCCACGAGTTTTTTTGTTGTATTTTCTCTCCCCTGTCCGGCTGAGAAGGGGAGTGATAGAGTGGCTTTGGTGGGCACCTGGCGTCCAGCCAGGGTCAACCCACCACAGCTATAGAGTGTAGGTAAAATAGAGTATGTCCTTTTTTTTTTGTCTGTCAATGAGTGCAAAGTGAAGAGGAGAAGTCTTTAGCATTTAACTCAATTTCTAGATAAAATTAAATGGAAGGGACAAGGGGGAGAACGCAATTCCTGACAACACATTCTGAAGCATCTGCTCAGCAAACACTGTGCAGTCTAATAGGAACCTTTCTAATTCCCCTAAAAAGAAGTCTTCCTGACTGCACTTTTGTCCATTAACACTTCAAACACCATGGTTTTTTTCATTGCCCACTTGGGAATCCGTCAGAGGTCTTTCCCGTTTCCTAAAATGGTGCATTCTGCTTCCCTTGTTCTTCCCAAAGTGAATCTGTCATGTTGGCTGGCAGAGTTGGAGACAGAACCAATTCCTTTACTCTTTCTCTGGATGACAGTGTAGAACCCAGAAATTATTTTGCTGTCTCTTGTGTCATAAAGTTCCTCCTGTGTCTTTCAGGTGCTCCCTCGCTGGTGTTATTGACAGAAAGCACAATTAGATTGCTTGTGCCCTAAGGGACCCCCAGCCTCTCCTCTGTGACTGCATCAGCTCTGCATCAGCAAGCAGTACAGCACAGGAGGAGTGGATCTGTACAGGGAAGCAACTCGAACTGAGAAGTGGCCATCCACGTTTGTTCTGGGGGTGGGGGCAGTTACTGCCCACTTTCTCAGAGTTTTTATGGACCAAATGCACATTAAAAGCACACACAACTTCCAGTTTGCTGCCACCTAAAGTGGTCCCCTTAGCACAGTCTGAGACAGCTGTGTGGTGCAAACCAAAGCAGAGTAAGCAGAGATCCTGAGAGGTTTGCTTCAACAGTGCTCTCCTCATCCAAACTGAAATGCTAATATAATGTACCCCTTTGGCTCTTCTGAAGAGCTAAGTGCCCACCTTCCCTTCCTTTCCCTTTGCAGCAGGCTGGTTAGTACTCTGTTTTAGCTCATAGGGATGGGATGGACAAGCTGGTGTGGAGGTTGGGTAAGTAAGTTCATGACAGTTATGGAAAGAAAGGCTTTGGAGGAAGCACTAGGATATTTAGCTTTGATGCAGTTGCAATACTCCTTAAACAGTTCTTTTAGTAAAGGCAGATATAAAAATACCTCACATGATTATCAAAATGAAATATTGAAGATAGGTAGTAGACAGGAAAGTATTTAAGTCTCTGTTATCAGCTGCATGTTTTAAGGGGAACCCAAGGAGATTTCTTGGTCATTTCTTGCTATGACAGTCACCATGCAGGAGGAATTCTGGCTCCTTGGAGTCAGAATATGAAACTTTTCCATAAAGCAAAAATTCTGCCAAAATTCTGTTCTCAAATATAGAAAGACTTCATTTGATTTGTCTGAACAAAATGTTTCCATTTTACTAAAGAAGTAAGAGAGAGTCAAGCTATACACTTTGACTATTCCTTGGTGAAAACATGACCAGCCTTGCCATATTCCTGCAAAACGATTTGATTCTATCTAAACTATAGATTTTATGATGGGAAAATTTCCCCTTTGATACATTCCAGCCAGTTCTGGCTGTGCATCCTGATGTGATATGCCTTAGCTATCACACTGGCAGTGAAACAGAAGCTCGAGGCAGGCAAGCGAGACTTGAGCAATCCCGTTGTCCCAGTGAGAAAGAGTTACCGCAGCTTGCAGCTGAATGTTGTTGGAACTTTTGCTTTGTCCACAATGTCAGTGCTAAATGAAGAAGATAGATAACTTACTGATTAAACGCTGTAGGTCTTATTCTCTTCTGCAGAAAAGCTCTTTTTGTAAAAACAACTTTATGGATGGGACTTCCTTAGAGCATTTAGATTTAGGCTGTCAAGCCTTTGTGTTGAATGGATGGAAAGATGTGATGGAAAAGGAGATTCAATGAGGGTATCTTCCCTAAGGAAAGGCTCATCACAGTTTTGATCCCTGGTTCTCCTACAGGCCTTAACTTTATAGCTTTTCATGACAAAAGAGCCTGAAGGATGCAGGAGGAAGTGCTTTTACTTCCTTTTCTGTTCTTACTGGCTATCTTCCCAGAACTTTGTGGTGCTGTGACTTTAATTTGCCTCTTATTCTCTTTAACAGCACATTTGTGCTTTTAATATTCTGGATTTACACCATTTACTGGTGTGAGTTAAAAGCCCATTTGCCACTGCTGTTGTATTAAATAGGCTTATAGCTGCCTTCTGTGTGTGAGTTTCTTTGCTGCAAACCAGACATCTGTTGTGTAGTGTAATGCATGGGAGGCTGTAATCACCCTATGGTTTGTATATTCAGCCGCAGGTCAGGTGAGGGCTTGAGGTCAAAAGGCCCAGTTCTGTCATGTCCACAGCATTTAAAAATGATGGCTTTAATAAGGCTGGCAAGATAAGAGGGAAAATGTTGCTGTAGGACAGTTGACTCTCCAGGGGCTGACAGTTCCCCACTAGTGATGGCAGAAAAAGCGCATCTGTGTTCAGGGTGACAGACCTGATGGGCTCTCTGTGCTTACGGGACTGGCATGTGTTTTGATTCTGCAAACATGTTCCCTGCACAGACAGAAGTAAACACCTTACAGAAAAGGGCCTGCAACAGCACAGTGCTGCAGGCATTACTTATTTCACCTTAACTTTTGCTGTCAGTGTTCAGTGTCTTTGCTTTTTTGGCATGTGAGCACCATGATGCTTATCTCTGGTGCTTTACAGGGACAGCCTGAGACTTGAGGGGTTTGAAACCACCAGTAATTTTGGAAGGACTGTCCTGGTTGTTGTGTTATTCATTACACATTTACTGAGTTAATTCAGCAGCTCAGGGTGAGGAAATGCACATGGGATGGAGGGAAGGGAAAGGTCCAGGTAGACACTTCTCTGCAAATAGTACTTACATGTCAGGGAGGAAGAAAAGAGAGAGAAAAAGAGGAAAACACTGAAGTGTGTTTTAGCAACTTTTAAGAACATTTTAGAACATTTGATGGTGTGAATTACTTCAGTGCATTTTTTTTGTCACATCTCACATCAGTGCTTACCAAAGGGAGAGCCCAAAATTGTACAGTAGCTTCTGTAAGACAGTTTTACCCTCTGCACCAAAGACGTTCTGAGGGCCTGAAGAAATCTTGTGCTCTTACTATAATAAGCTAGGGTGACTTCTGATAACACAGATTAAATGCACATTACATTACATGTAAGTGAGCAAGGCTGAAGCACAGAAAAGGAAAGCTCTCAATGCCCAGGCAGGTGGGAGAAGCTCCTGTTCTACTGTGGGGTAAGTCTGGAGTCTGGGCATTGGCAGAAGCACTTCTCCAAAGGTTTGCAGCAGGTATGTGACTGCTCGTTGCTTCAGAAGCACAATAAGGCAATTGAGTGAAGTGCTGCTGCTAACTTTTAGAGGATGCAGGCAAGGCATAGGAAGCTGAAGTCATACAGTGCAATAACAGCTTAAAATTAAAGCAGGGGAAAAAAAAATAGGACTATTCCCACCTGGACTCTTACACTGATTTGAGCCCAGTGGTATTTCAAAAATACCTGAAAGACACAACTATGACTTTCTGCACTCTTAGTTGAAAGAAAACTCATTGGGAAATTAAGTATTGCTCTTAATGCTTAAGATTTTGATATGTTGGTTTACAGAAGGGAGGCATATATTAAAAATAATGAAGTAGCACTGGCATTTCAATGCTGCTCAATTACAGCATGTGTCTCTCTTGAGGATGACAGTTACTAGACTGCAGGTGTGACTATAACCAGCATTTCTCTGGAGATGACTTTTTTGTTCATGTTTGAAAAAATGTCATAAACCTTGTTGCCTTTGTTTTCCATTTTTTTAGCTCTTAGTTTTGTGCGAGGGAGGAGGACAAGGGGAAAGTGGGGGAGGACAAAGGGAAGACAATAAATGAGGAGAAGTGATGCTTGCTGTTCCAAGAAGGTAAAGAAGAAAGAAGGCCATTACTGGCAGCATCCCAAGGAAGTGCCACTCAGCTGTGGCTGATTCTCCTGGGGAGAGTTGCTTCCCTTCTAAAGTAGTCCCAGAAGACTGCTTTGAGAACTTGCATTTACAAGTTATTTCAAGGATGTTCCTTATCCAAGATGTAGTCAGGGCTGCACATCAGAAACTATATAAATTAACACTCTCATTAAGGCCCATGAACAGCTACAGTTTGTCTCTTAAGAGTCACCTGAAAAAAATCCCTGTTTAAATGTAAATGCAGCCATCCCACCAGGTAACAGGGATTTCTCCCACAGAAAGGACAGGAAAGAAGTGGGTAATTGAAAGGGAACTCTTCTGCAGACCAGACCTGAAAGGTGGGCACTTTTTTCCCTCCAGGTAAAACTTGTGTATTTTTATGCCCTGTGTTGAGTCAGTAAAACAAACCCCAAACCGTTGTGTTTTATGCTGGTCAGGTAAAATTATTTCCCCAGTTCTAGAAAAGTCCTTTCTCAGCAGTGATCACAGTGCCTGTTTTGATACTGTATTATCCCTAAAAGGAAAAACAGTCCTTCAGGAACAAAGGACATATGTAAGAGCAGAGTCAAAATTCTCGTGTCTACTGGCCAGAAAACACAACAATCAGAAGTTCATCGCTGTCATATTTTGGATTTGTGTCCCTTTCTGCTGGCCCATTCATGTTCGCATGCTGCCATGCTTCCACATGTAGCAGCAGCCAAAGCTTAAACTGCTGCAAGGCTCTGAAAAAGAACCTGTTTCCTTGGCATGTGTTTGTCTGGTTACCCAAAAAATAGAGACTTTTTACTTGGATGTCGCAGAAGACATGCCACAACCAGGGCTGGGCAGGACTGTAGAGCAAGGAGGAAGGAATGGAGGCAGGCCTATCAGAAAGCTTGTGGGAGGCCGTGATGGTAAGCCTGCCTCACTACCAGGGGAGTTGCACCATGAAAAGGGCCCATGTGCAAGAATGCAGTTGCCTGAGGCAGCACGTGCTCTGCAGAATTTAAACTTGTTTGTTTTCTGATTAGTTATTGAGCAGTTGGTGTTGCAGGCTCTCAAAAGTGAATGCAGAGCTCACTTTGAATAAACTAAATTCATTGGGTCGTTGGCACAGCTTGAGCTAAGGTGAAAGTTGCACCAAAATTAGCTGTGCTGCTTATCAACTACCAGGTGCGGTAAATACAACATAAATGTTTTCACGTTCTTCTGCTAGAGACATCCTTTCCAACTTCTTTCTGAGCTTGAGGAACTGATAAATATTTTGAAACCAAGTCTGGTCATAAATACTTGGTTGTTTTTTCCAGAACTTCAGGGTTGTGTTTAACAGGCTGCCCCTTGGGATTCATGTCTCTTCTTCACCGTCCTCATCCTTCTTTATGACATTGAGCAACTTTGACATTGAACAACATTTATTGCAAGGGCTTGATCCAAAGCCTGTTAGTCTCTCTGCTGCCTTCAGTGGATTTTAGTTTGTACACCTCAGTTCAGGCTTGAGGATTCTGTTAGAACCTCTAAAAATTATTTTAAGCCCACTGACAATTGGCACAGCTGTTCTTTGAGTCTGTTCAAGACTATTAGAAACAGCCCTCCATGGATCTGAAAACCATAGGTTAAGAACCACTGAACTAAATACAATTCAGATAATGCCTCAAGCACTGATAGATACTTCTATTTTCTTCTCCTTTTCCCAACTCTGATCAAATCCAGCCTTTTCTGTTCTACCTTAAGGGGTAGAAAGTGGTTCAAGCAAGTGGGTGACTATAGGAAAACACAATTGCTTCAAGGAAGTTACCCTTCACATGAGCCGTTTAAGGGGAAAAAATAAAATTGTTTCACATAAAATTGTGTAAACTCCATGGTTTATTGCCTAATCTAGGAAAGGGTAGTAAAATAGTACCAGGTTGGAAATTTTTTAATTAAACCCACACTTGTTGACTTAAAGTTTGTTTATGAATTCTAGCAAACATTAATGTACAATAGCAAACCAAACAATTTATTATTGCAGAGCTTGTTGTCATGTAATTTGTAGAACTGAGTGAAAGAGAGATTATAACATTCAAACAAATTTATTGTCCTGTAGCTCAGGGATTTTCTTTTGGTTCTTTTGGTTGTTGGGTTTTGGCTTTTGTTTCATAAAATAAGAGTAAATAAATAAAGTACTGAAGCTACTCTTGGAATTTCCCCAGAGGAGTGGGATACTCACACATGCCTCAGAGTAGCAGCTCTGGACTCAGAAGGCTTGGGTTTCCTCAAAGCCATAGTCATATATTGTTATAGATGCAGAATAGAAGTAGATAAATCACTGGTCTAATCTTTAGAACGGCCTGTTATATTAAGGGAGAGATCCAGCATATAAAATTGTATGAGAACATGTACCTTTATATTGGTCTTGGGTTCTCAAAACCTTGTGGAAGAGGGTCAGCTACAGAAGTGTTCACAGGAAACAGTATTAAGTGTCAGATAAGTGCAGAATCCTTATTGCCAACTTTCTTTTCTCTAATGAATAAGCTACAGCCACCTCATTAAGGAGACTGTTCTTGATCAAACTTTTCTTTCAGTTTTCTTAATAACCAAATTGAATTTAACCTCTCTCAGCTTGAGAACTATTATTTGTCACCTTAATGACAGGACTTGATTTAAACTATTCCTTTTCATTTGCTACATTATTACAGTAAGTATTAAATGTTAAAAAGAAGCCAGCCCAAAACCTCGCCATACTAAAATGGAAATCTTAATTTCACTAAAATTAAATGACTCTCCAGTTCTCAGGGTATGGGTGGATGAACAACTTCTCACCTCATCTCAAAGCCGTTTATGTGTTTCCTCCAGTTGTTCGTTCCTGACCCAGTATGACATTAGTTCAGGAGTCCCTCAGTTGCGGAGGGGGTGCGCAGCCTGGGACTTTAACTCTGAGACCCAAAGCCAACAGAGGCACAACAGAGAGGACAGTTAAGAGCAGGAGATAGGGATGGGGAGGAATGGGAGCAGGATTAAGAACTTCTTACTCTAGCATTTGCACAGCTATACATTGCCATGGTGCTGCACACAAGAAATGCTCTTGTATTATAGTGCATGATGTTTCCATAGTCTCCTGTGGCCTTGCTGCAGGAAGTACTGAGCACAATGTGCTGAGTGCCGTACAGCAGTTGGACCCAGTTTTTAGGCTGCAAGCAGGATTTTACCTTGATGCTTCTACATCATACTTTGATGATAGTAAATGATGATTAACTCTTTGGCTGTCCTGAATGAGGCATCTGGGGAATGATTTTTACCATTCTCATAAAGTGTTGGGCAAGGCTTTCTGAATTTGGATGTCCCTACAGAGAAGTTAGGCTGACACTAGTGTGGGATCTTTAGACTCGTGGCATGTTTATTTCACTCAATTGAAATTTTTCACGTTTTAATCTTCTTCCTTTTTATTGCTGTCTGGCTTCTTTGCAGGGGAAAAACAAAAAGGAAAAATCTGAAATCGCCCTTAGAGCTTTCCCTGTGAAAAGTAGAGACCACCCTCAGCAAAGCAGCAACTCTTAGGCTGAATGCTGCTATTGAAATCTCAAATTTTGGACATTCAGAGCTCTCTTCAAAATATTTATTCTGCAAAATCCTGCTTTTATTGGGACATGATGCAATATCAGAAACAAGATTTCAGGAGGCAATGAATATAGTCTTTTGTTTGTATTGTGGTTTATTGTTTCTTCCTCTCTTTGTCATAAAGCAGGAGTAATGTTCATGGCATTGGAAGACACATGAACAATAAACAGCTCAGTGGTTCTCAAACACCTCAACTTTGCTTCGGTACTTAATCACCTAGAGAAAATGTTTATTGCCATGCACACTCCTCTGCTGTGAACGTTATCCTTTTAATTATAAAATGTTGCTCTGTACAAGACATACAGCACAGTATACAGAATAAAATCTGGTATCTGTTTCTCAGGCAGGAAGAATTCCGTGGTGGGATCCTTGTCGCTTTGTTCTGCTTATCTTGACTTGACATAATATGGATCTAACCTATCTTCTCTGACTCCAGTGAGCTTTGGGCTGGCATCCTCTTTTAAATGTGGGATCCTCCTGTGGAAGCTCAGCTCAGCTTCTGCCTTTGGGGTCAAGCCCTGAAAGAGCAAGTTCTCAAGGGCCAGATTTTACTGCCTTTATTCAATGAAGAAAAGGGAACGTTTGCAAAGTAAGTGACAGTACAAAGTAAAAGTCTGACAGAATCCGACTTTGTCACTACTATGGCTAGCAATAAACCTTGCTTAAAACCTTCCTTTTCTTGGACTTGCTGAATACTACTGTCTTGTTTAACTGTTGCCTTTTATGTTGGAAAAGAGAAAAAAATCAGGAAGATAAAGAGCAAGTTCGATTTAAAACGATGTTGTATTTTTATAGATTCTCTGTACCATGGGAAAAAACCCTACTGTGTCTTTCCCCCCTTGCATCGATGCACAGCAGAGGCATAACAGGGACACAGCGGCTGGCTCAGGGAGGGGCTGTGCAGAGGGCGTGTGGCCACCCCAGCCACAGAGTCCTGGTCACCCCGGCTTCCTGGGAACGCCACAGCCTGACTCATGTACATCCCCCTCTGCAGTAGTCTGGGTCCTTTGTCACAGATGAAGCATGGAGGAAAATGCCATGTGAGAGCAGCTCAGCACTTCCCTCATGCCTCCCTCCTCCAGGGCCCACTCCCAGATGTGAAGGTACATCTGTATATGCTGGAACATATCTTGTACCTACCTGGCCCTACAGACAGCAGCACAATACAATCCCCAGCTGTCTGAGCCTCTCACAGTCGAGCCTGGAGCAGAGATGACATTCTCTGTGCAATTACAGGGATCTGACCAAACAAGACATAACCATAGCCCAGAGGAGCTTCTTCAGCTACCTATACTTTAAAAAAATGTGAGTATCTACCATCGTTCTGTCCCTATACAGATCCCAGAGCAGTATACCAAAACCTTGCATCACATATTCCTACCTGCTGTGGTTTGAATGCAAACTTGCATTATTTTCTTTAACCTATTCTGTGCCTTCTCGGATTCCACTCACAGAGTGAGTGGTGGGAGGTTGCACCTGAGGTAAGGTCCTTTGCTGTTCAGCTCCTTAAGACACAGGCTTTCATGGCTCCCCTGGCAGAGTGTAAAGCCCCTGACATGTCCCAGGGCTCATATGCCAGACAGCTCTGCTGGGAGCTCCTGGGGTCCTCGAGCAGGAGAGAGGTTGTGGCAGTGTAGTGACAATCCATGAGATGTGGGAGTTGTTTTGGGCAATAGTTGTTGTCCCCAGTTCCATGCATAACTGGGGAGAGCTGACAGCTTTCCAAAGACCCAGAACAGCCTTCAGCTGGGTTCCTTCCTCTGTCTTCCCCTCCTGCAGAGGATTGTGGGGCAAAAGGGATTTATCCATCTCCTTTGCTGGAAGACCTTCCCTCCATTGTTTCTGAAGTCCTGAATCTGACCCAGTGCTTTCTCCTTCTTGTGCTCATCCTACATCCCTTTGGCTTAGGGTACTCTCCCTGAAATGATTAGCTGTCACCTCCACTTTGTCACCTCCAGCTCTTTTTCGCAAAGCCAGTCGAGTAATAGTACCTCAGAGCTTTCTTTTGAAGTGTTTTCATCTAAAATTCCAGCATCCCTGGATTCCTCCCTCCCTCCTTACAATTGTTGTACTAGAGATTTTTACATAGTGTCGTAGATTCTGAAGCTCAAACAAGAGATGTTGGTAGGGGATAAGAAACAATGAATCCATAGGAGTGGAACAGAACTTCATTGTGCATCCAAAAACATACTAGATGCTACATAAGAAAAAAGTAATGTTTCAAATTACTATTGTCCTTTAGTGACTAGGAGTCAGACTTACTGCTGTCATTTTATGATAGCTCTTCTGGAAGGCACCCAGCATGCATTACCCAGTAATGTAACTTTGTCTGATATGCCTCTGTTTTATGTATAGGTAGTAGAACAGCTACAGACACCTTTTTATATTTAGCAGCAGGTTTATAAAGATGAAGAAAAATCGTACCTGTATTGTTCCCATGGCACTTGAGCACTTAAATGTCTTTTTCTGTTTGACATCCTTTGTATTTTAATAACGCACAGAAGCATCAACAGAGATTGGATCCCTATTATGTGAGGCACTAAATGAACATGGAGAATGGCAGCATCTGCCCCAAGTAGCTGACTGTCTAAAATAGACAAAACTGGCACTGAAAGTCCTATTAACTCCATTTATAGATAAGGCCACAGGATAAATTAAGACTCCTATGGTTATACACAGTCTATAATAGTTGTAGTCATTTGAACCCCTATCTCTAGAGTCCCAGACTAGTGTTTTTTAAACAGAATAACTGCTGCTTTCTTGGAAACAATTTCACTCTGTTAATAATAAAGATGTAAAATGAAGTAATGCAGATATTGAGACAGAAAGGTAATATGTTCAGATATTACTTCATTGGGATGTTGCCATTTTATTTCCATAGGAACAGACCATTAAGAAGCAAATTAAGACTTTTTAAACAGGTAAAAAAGTGCAACATAAAACTAAAATAGAAAGAGCCTCAATTGTCCTTTCACCACTTTCATACCTCTGGTGTTCCCTGGCTTGACTGGAGTTACTTCAGTTTTAAACTACACTTAGGGAAAGAAGCATATTGCCCTAACAGTCCATCCCAGAGACTCAGTCATTTCCGAATAAGACCTCAGTGCAGAGTTCACTGCTGGATTGCCTGGTTCCCAGCAGCAGCTTTCCCAGCTTTAAAAGAAATCCTCCAGTTTTCAAATGTATTTACACTTAGTTGCAGTAGTAAAAATACAAGAGGAGAAAATACAGTGAGTCTTTTTCAGGAAAGTGAGAGAGTCTTTTGAGGTGATCAGATCTTCTGCCCACTATTTTTAAGTCAGATCTGCAGCTCTGACACTTTGTTTTCTGCAGTGGATGAGTAACTGCATGTGGCAGGTTTATAGAAAAAGAATTCCTCACCTTCAGTGATACTTAAGGAGAGCATTGCTACCATCTTCACTGATCCCATTACAGCCAGCTTATGGACAGCTGGGATGTCTAAGCATCCACTCTCCTCATTAATCCCCCATTCCACTACGATAAACTTCTGCAGAGATGGCAACACATTGCAGATGGAATTAATCCACCATGGCAGGAGCTAATTAAGAGAACAAATCTGAAGCAGTGCCTTATGGCTTTAATTCCCTTTTTATACCTGCAGGGCAAGGACTGTTAAAAATGAAAAGAAGCTAAGTGTAAGCTGATGCTGGCATTAACCATGTCTGCAATCTCAAATACAATTGCTCCTGCTCATTTCAGTAAAGCTTTGGATCACACTTAAAAAAAAAAAATAAAAAATTAATGAACTATGAAGAGAACAGAGGAAAAAAAGCAGTTTTCATTAGGAATGTTCAAAAATCAACCTGACCACTCTCCTAAGCAAGCTGGTACAATTAATCTCAGCATCAAAGCAGAGTTTTGCGAGGTGGCATGTATTTCTAAGAAACAGTATTCAGACCGATACAAAAGGTCTTTTCAGGAGCAAGTAGAAATATAAATTATCTGAGATTGTATCATTTGTAACAAGAAATAGTCCTCTACAAGGTGTTGATGTGTCAGGGTAAAAGCAACCATCTGTGCTTGTGTTTTCCAAAGGGGAACTCTCTTTTCATAGGTTTTGAAACTTCAACCATTAAAAAAAACAATAAAATCCTGAAGCCTTTCATTATCCACTAGTTCAACTCTCTGATGAGCCCGCTGTCTAAAGCCAAGAATGGGGGATGATGAAAATGAAAACCTCTGCACATGATTTTGCAAGATAGGAGGGCCAGCATATAAATGGTCAATAGCAGAGGAAATTAATGAAATGTGCACAGGAGCATATGGGAAATGTTAGAGTTACTGGTGATCTGTGCAGTATTTATGCACAAAACCTTGAAGTAGGTTTTCTGGACCAGAGCTTTACAAAATGTGTTATTTCAAACTTAAATAGCTCTATTCATAGTGCACTGAAGCATGTGCTTGGCTTTCAGCGTACGTTTAAGACCCTTCTCTGCTTGTCAAAACACTTTGGCCTAAATATACAAAAGATATAAACCTGGTGATTATTATTATATGATCTGCCTCAAGGACCCTTGCTATCACAGCGGAATCCCCAGTCCTGACTTTAGTCTCTCTAGGCAGTGAAGTTGCTGGTACCACAGAAACAAGGGAGGAGCTGATAAAGCCAATTGTAGAAAATGTTGAGTAATTGCCATTTTTTTCCAGGAACCAAGGCATCTCCTTCTGCAGAAAAAGTTACAGCTTGCGACTTTTCCTGGAATTAATTCCTTATGCCCTTACTTATGAAACTAGAGTGGTGAAAAAATACGTCAGAGCTTTCTTTTGTACGTGACTAGTGATAGCACTGGAACTTCCACTCCATCCCAGATCAGTGGTCTGAACACATCAGGTGAAATAAAAGTAGCTCTAGACCTACAGGGAACTCTCAATTGCCTCTCAGCAGCATCCAGAGACATGTCTGCACTGCTGATACTTAGGTGATAGAGATGTTGTTAGCCCAGGAGTCAGCTGCAACTTGGTAGCATTTTTAAACTGTGATTCTGGCTTGAACATTTGCCAATACATGAGGCTTGGTCACCTTTGTCCTCTAGTGGATCTGATCAGTGGTTCCCATGGGCAAGGACTGTGAGCCTGAATGGGGTCATGGCGCTAGGAAGTGGTGTCAAAAATTCACTGTGGAAATTGGACTTAGAAAGGGAATTGTGAGCCCAAAAGTGGACAGCCAGGAGGGAAGTTGGGGAATTGCTGTCCTAGGGGGAGAAGGGCAGTTGTAGCATCTTTGAGCAAAGCACCGTGCAAATGCATCCACACTAGAGGCATCTGAGATAGATTAATGCAAACCCATGCTTCTCTTACTAGGCTTTGTGGGCTCTGGGATACTTTCCGCACACTATGGCTTCATGTTGCTACAGCTTTCCTGTCTGTTGAAATCAGTGGGACTTCTGTATCCTCTCCAAGTTCAAGACTGCTCTTAAGAACGGACATTAATCGGGTTGGTAGCAAGTCCTTTGCTGAGTTCGAGTTGGACAGCCATTCTGATAACCCATGCGCAGAGTATCTCATTAAAAGAATGTGTCTGATCCTAGAAAAAGAACAGCTTGGGAGCAGAATATGTGCTTTTGGTAGGGGTATTTGTCACTTGCTGTGTGTCTGTTACTTGCAATAAATTAGAATGATGTATTCCTAAATCCAAATGATAGCTGGTTCTGGACAGTTAAGATTGATTTTATGTATGGATCCTTGGAGTCTAATAACTTATATAGGAACAGATACTTAAATAGTAAGAGGCCTTATTATTTTCCAAACCATGCAAATTTTACTGCTAGATTATTAACGTCCAGTTGTTTGCATATGAACAGACAGAGTCTGGATAAATTAAATAAATGAAAATGTGCCTCTGAGCATTGATGCTACAAAAACATCAAAGTTACTTCAAAACCTTCAGTCAGACAGGGCTCCTAGAGGTTTGGATTGTCTCAAAGTGAGCAATTAAGCTTGAACTGCTAGATTGAATTTTTAGAAGAATTGCTATGGGGAAGAGGAAAAAAAATAAGTAACAGAGTTTTGGGCCTGTGCTCTTTGGTTGTAGCTCAAGGAAGACTGGGATTATTATTGATTGGGGTTTTCAGTTTCAAATTGCAAAAAAAGACTGAAGACTTAATTTTACTTGTGGCAGGCAAGCATCAAACCCCTGCTTCTGTAACTGTGTGTGCTCAGGCAGGCTGCCAGGCCAGGTGCAGCTTCATTCCCCTCCTTTGGACTCCACAAGAAGAAATTGCAGAATGCTGTTGCTCTCTCAGAAGATCGGATTTGAGAAAGCACCAGACATTTGAATACTTACTGAAACTTTACTGAGAGGAAAGGACATGTTGTCCATGTTGCAGAATTAGGTTCTTTTTCTAGATTGACAAAGTTCCTTCTTTCTTTCAAACGAACCAGATTTTTGCTCCATTTGTATTTTGAAACCTGAGCTCTGGAGAAGCATGCAGGTGAGATACAGGAGGTGAAGGGGACTATCCAAGCTCTTTCAAATCCCAAAGATTCAAGTCAGACTTAGTTTTGATTTGGGGTGAAGTTTTAATCCTTAGATTAGATGCAGTATGTTCTTACCTTACTTGTTAATGAAGGTTTGCTCCACAGCTCTGTATGATCATGGAGAAATGGCTTCTAAATCAATAGACATTGGTTTGGAATGATTTAAATAAACAATTTAGCATTATTTGTGCAAATAGTTGGTCAGTTTATGTGAACACCTTTGAATGAATAAGAGATTCAAGTCAAGGGATGTTTTGTTCAGACCTTTTCAGCTTTTTTTAAAAACAGACCCTCTGTCACAGAGAGTTGCCGACTCCCCTTTCAATGATGGACAGTAACGGGGAACAGCACTCAGAGGTGGCATCCTGTGGAAATCCAAAATCAATAAGCATCTGCCTAGAGAAGTCATGTGTCATACTAGATCCTCCTAGACCAACTTCTGGTTGACAGCATACGTGCAAGACTGATGCACGTGGAATAAGAAGCATGCCAGTGATCCCTGCCAAGAAGTAGAGCCGAGTGGCAAATAATTCCTGCTGATTTCAGAGAAGTTGTTTGATTCATAGGCAGGAGGAGCTGGACTCTGAATTCTTCTGAGTAGGCAGCTCCTGTGTTGAAGAGATAGGAGGCTTGGAAGACATCTTTAGGCAGAAGATTCCCATGTTTATTTGTTCTGTAAGTGAAAAAGAGTATTTCTATGACATTTGGCAATTCATGCAAAGGCTTTCAACTTAATTTTTCTCTAAGACTTTTTTCCCCACTGGTTCAGATGGCAGGTTACTCTTTCATGTTTCCTGAACCAGTACATCTTCAGACCGAATACTTACAAAAAATAGTTCTGTAAAATGACTCTGGCCTTCTGCAGAGAGTCATGGCAAGTGTCAGAATCTTTTTGTTTTAACCAGTTTTGTTTTTCAGAGTCTGATGTTTATAAATCATTTGATATGTAACTGTGTTATTTCACTTGGTGACCTTAGCGGCTTTGTTTTGGGATTTTGTGGTTTTTAAATTAAAATACATTTTTGTAACTGAGCAGAGCAAGTATGGACTATTTATGGTGTTGTGGATAAATAGAAAACCTGATTTAAAACAATATACAGCAGAATGATGGTGGGGAGGAGAGGATTGAGAGGTCTCAGGTGCCCTTTTACCTGCTGGTGAAAGAGGAAGATTGGGAAGGGCTGTGTTTATCTTCCTTTTTGCCCTCATGTATTCTGCCTGGTCAGTTCCTCAATGCCCCCCAACAGAAGTGATCTTCCCCTGTAAAACACAAGCAACTCTCTTGGACGCTTTCTGCTCCCTTCAGGTGGAGGGTGATGGCAGGAGCTGGAGCAGAGGTCCTGGGAGTAGTGGTGGGCAGGTGGGGGGTGCCAGGTCTGGGTTGGTGGTTGCTTGCTCTCTCTGTCTGGCCTGGAGTTTTGGTGTCCTGAGAGCCCTGGGGGCAGGCATTTGCCCCAGACACCGCCATGCCTGGCTACAACTCTGATTGATAGAGTAAACTTTAGAAACAGCAGAGGCTTTGAACAGAAAATTAGGAGTTAAGCTATCCATCAAAAATCTCTAAAAAGCACCCCAGGGTGCTGAGTTCATACTGGAATTGGAGGGAGGACAGAGTTTCTCGTTGATTCTTTCTTTTCATGTATCAAGAACAAGGTTTAAGAAGAATTTAAACAATTTCTTAAAATAATGCCTTTAGTTGTGTGGGTGGAAGTAATAAATCTTTCAGCTCATGAAACTGATGCTTCATATAATTTCCTGATGCTCACTTACCTTGGCTGTTAATGGAAGCTTGCATTCCAACATAAACTCTAATCATCCCACTGAAAGCAGCAGGAAAGATTTGTCCCTGGTGATAGCCATGGGCCATTAATGCACTACACACAGTGGATGTACTCTCCCCTTCTGTTCATGCACTTCAAAGCTATCAAGAGCAATACAGTGCTAACTGTTCAGAAATGTACAGTGGGGCTGGAGCAGTGTGCTCCTACCTATGGAGGGACATAAGCCCATCTCTAAGTTAGAACCGAAAAATTGCCTTGGAGGCCATGCCTGCTCCTGGGGTACTGGCTTGTGTTCATGTCCCAAATCATACTGAAATGTGCAGGTAGTGTTCAGTACAAGGGGCTGGCCACCAGGTAACACCTTAGCTGCTGAGCTCACCAATGCTGAGGGCTGCCACGCATACAGATTTCCCAAGACTCCATCTTTCCATGGAAAGATGGGAGACGTAATACCTCTGGGGTGAGTCGTCTTGACTGTGTGTGTACTGTACAGCTGGTCTGTGCCAGCACCAAGGCTGCTTCACTCAAAAAACCTACTGCATGTGCTCCAAGCTGATCTTTGGCTCGCATTTCTGGTATGAAAATCAATACTCTGGTTATACAGCTCATTCTATACTGATCAGTTCACACGTGGAAGAGTCTTGTAGCACCAAGCATTAGCCAGGGTAGTGGAGTTGGCCATATCCTTTGAAGAGAGGCCATAAGCAGAGGAGAGCTGGGTACGCACTGAGCTACCAGGCAGCGGAGAAAATTGAGAGGCACATAAATGATAGTATGGGAGTGCAGCAGTGTGTGCCAGGAGAAAAGCTGGTCTCAAATTGGCTCTTGGGAAGGCCAAAGGGAAAGGTTAATTAAAGAATCTGGGAAGTCCTGAGGTTTATCTGTCCAGGTCAGTGTAGAGCCATACCAGTTAGCTAATATGGAGGTACTTGTAAGGATTTCTATTGCAGCTGTAACATCAGGTGGAAGGTTATATGCATGTATATGTGCAAATGTGTGTGTGAGTATATGTATATATGCTTAAATCCAATGAAGAGTTTGTGCACATCAGGCCAAAATTTAACTTTCTGGCATGGTTGCTAATTGTACTATGTTGGCGTAAGTCCCCATATTCTTACTGTAAACTGCTGCCAGGAATGAAACATTGTTCTTATTTTCTATTTCCTTTCTTGGAGGCGGTAAATTAAAAGGAAGATCAGAGTCACTGAACACCTAATTTGCAAGAGAGGGCTTAACTGCTTGTTCCCAGGATTTAAAATGTATTTTACAAACTTTTATCCTGTTTGGATTGAACTTAACTGATTGGAAGTGACATGGGCAGTCTTGCTCCCTACCAGGGCGGTACAGTCAAGCAGATGGCTGGCTGAGGCACTGTTCCATTATTAAACAGATCAGCAAGGAGCCTAGAAAGAAGCACACTTACCACCTTTATATCTCACAAGGCCATATATTTTCTCTAATATGAGGGAGAATTAATATGGCCTCTTTATTGGATGGAAAAGGCTTTTCAATTTAACCTTGAGCTATTCCCTTTACAAAGAAATTGCATAAAAGCAACAATGAAAAATTTTAATCTCCTTACAGGATAATAGGAGAGAGATCATCTGGAGTTTATAAAGCATCTTAGTTAATGGATTCATTTTAATAATGTCAGGTTTATCCGCCCACATTGGCAAATCTTGATTTTTTTTTTTTTGGAGTGCTTGCATCCAGATTACTCATCTTAAAGCACAGAAAAGAAGTGTCATACTAAGAATAATACAAGCACTCTCCTGTCTGTCCTTTGGTAGTCGAGATGGAAAGTCCCAGCATTCTCCCTGACACTTGGGTCCATAATTTGGGCACTGTCTCTGACCATCTTTTCTCTAAATCTTAATATCTATGCTACAGCTGATCCATACTCCACCCTGAAGTGTAGCATCTTTCCACTATACCTCTGGCTCTCTTCGGGGCTTCACCAACTGAATTCCTACAGTGTGATCTTCTCTGACTTTAACAGAGGTTCCTACCTCCAGCTAGCTAAAGTGCTTCCTCCAGTGTCATTTGCCAGCTGGTTCAGCTAAGTAACTTCTTCTGGTAACTTCTGCTGGTTCCTTTTTTTTACCACCACCAGCATTAACTGTTTGCCTTTACTTTAAATGCCCTGCCCGATCTCTTCATGTCTGCATTATCACTTCTCTTATGCTGTTAAGCCAGTGGAAAGGACCTTCCTGCAGGCTGTGCCATTCTCCTTTCTGCCATTCCCTGCTTAAACCTTCTTTTGCTAAAATTTTTATGAAATTTCTGACTTCTGCTAACACCACTGATGCGTTATCTCCTTGCTTCCTTGGCTGCCTTTTTGCCTTCAGGCACCGGTGTCCTGTTGGTCTGTAACCACACATGGGGGAAGAGCTTGCCTCTGCTCTGTCTGCGCAGCGCGTAGCTCTCTGTGTTCCTGGTCTATCACCATGGCTCCTGGGCCCTACAAATAATACAAATAATTAATAGTAGTTCTTTTCACCATCACCTGAAAATGCTTCTCAGCTTTGTGGCATTTCTGGTAAAAGATTAGCAAGCCTTGTGAAGCAAATCTTGCAATCAGGGAAGAAAGCTGAGTTGATTATCAATCCAGGAATAACACAACACTGTCCTATGTTGAGTGTTCATTTATTTTTCACTTGCTGAATACATTAGAATTCTTTAAGTAGGGCCTAACTTTGCCTCCGCAGATACCTTATATGTTGTGAAACTCCTCTCCATCTTGGATGCAGGTGTTTACCAAGGCTGTTGGAGTCTCTGCTGTTCTGGTCCTTGCTTTCCCTAATCAACAGGCATCCTAAGATGCTTGCTAGATTAATTGAAAAGTTGCTAGCTGGGAAGCAAGTCTGTACTTGTATCTGACCATTTGGTTGGATCTAATGTGAAAAGGAAAAAAAAAATCCTCTTTCTATTTTGGGAAAATTCCCTGCAAAGGCTTTCTGAAGGCTCAGGTTCAATGAGGGTGGCTCCTTTGCTCAGCAGTGCCTGGGTGGGTATTGGGAAATTTCTGGAAAGATCCCCAATGCCTCCTTCAGGACATTAGGAACCCTTAATACTTCACAACAGGATATGCCTAAGCAAAAAACTTTGTAAAAGTTATGAATACTGTAAGTGGTCACAGAAGCTTCTCTCCAGTGCATTTTATTTTTTTTCCCCTTCTTAGCAGTGCCATTAGTGGTAAAGCCGGAGCATTTCTGGGGGATTCCACCAGTGCACACCATGCAAACGGCCCTATACCCACCACCCTGTAGCCTTAACTTTCCCCAACGGTCTGAGAAGGCAGAGGTGCTGGACACTGCTCCAGGTCTGCCTGATCTGCTCTTCCTAAACCTGCAGGTCTGGAGGAAACAGGAGATTGCCTGAAAGAGCAGCTGAGTTGCTAAATTAAATTTCTGATCATGTTTCCAAACCTCATATAATGCAAATTTCTAGGAGCACACACTCAGTTTTTAAAAACTGCAACCAGTAATTCCAATGGAGTGAAATAAGGATTTTGAAGGTGAATCCTGTGCTGGGAATAATGCTCTAAACTAACAAGCACAGGAGTGAAGAGCTCAAATTTGCTACTTTCATTTTCACTTTTCTTTTGGCTCAGTTTCTTCATTTCCGCTGCATTGTCTGAATCAAGGGATTCTTCTTAACAGCCTTGATTTTGTCTCTTTCCAAAACTACTTAGGAAACATAATGTAAGAAAAGTGTAAACAATCTTTGCAATACCAAAGACTTGTTTAATTTACTGGTCTATTTCTTAACATTATCTTGATCCATCATTATCAAGCTGTATCTTCCAAACCTGCAGAGTAGAAGGAGGAAATCTTAACCCTGTTTTCTTCTTCCTGGGAAGTCCAAATGGGCTAATTTTGAGAGAACTCTCCTCTCTTTTGTGACAAATTAGCAAGATTCTAAAGTATAAATGGGTGGGATGTAAGTGGTTTTGTAACACTCTGATTCCCCCTGAATCTGCTATAGGCAGCACAAGAATTGCTTCTATTAAATCCCAGATGGGGATATGGAAACTTAAAAGTGTCTTCAGGGATCCTGTGGTGCCCACTTACTCAAAGCAGTAACTGCATTTTCAGCAGTCTCCGTCACGTTAAGTGATTCCCACAGGTTTGGCAACGGAGCGTCCCTTGCACATAAAGGTACACAGCTTCAGATCCATGTACAAAAAGGTTGCAAGCCCTAGATATGGAGATCGGTGTGACTTTATTCTCTGCTGATAAATTACTTCTGATTTTAAAAACAGGAATTTCACCTTATTATGGATGAAATGGCACATTCTCCTCCACCCATTTCACGAGGCATGCTGTTGCTCATTTGCACATAAGCTCAAATACTTGTGTGCTCATGTACCAAACCCTACAGGGAAGACACCAATAAACTTCCGCATTNTCCAAACCTCATATAATGCAAATTTCTAGGAGCACACACTCAGTTTTTAAAAACTGCAACCAGTAATTCCAATGGAGTGAAATAAGGATTTTGAAGGTGAATCCTGTGCTGGGAATAATGCTCTAAACTAACAAGCACAGGAGTGAAGAGCTCAAATTTGCTACTTTCATTTTCACTTTTCTTTTGGCTCAGTTTCTTCATTTCCGCTGCATTGTCTGAATCAAGGGATTCTTCTTAACAGCCTTGATTTTGTCTCTTTCCAAAACTACTTAGGAAACATAATGTAAGAAAAGTGTAAACAATCTTTGCAATACCAAAGACTTGTTTAATTTACTGGTCTATTTCTTAACATTATCTTGATCCATCATTATCAAGCTGTATCTTCCAAACCTGCAGAGTAGAAGGAGGAAATCTTAACCCTGTTTTCTTCTTCCTGGGAAGTCCAAATGGGCTAATTTTGAGAGAACTCTCCTCTCTTTTGTGACAAATTAGCAAGATTCTAAAGTATAAATGGGTGGGATGTAAGTGGTTTTGTAACACTCTGATTCCCCCTGAATCTGCTATAGGCAGCACAAGAATTGCTTCTATTAAATCCCAGATGGGGATATGGAAACTTAAAAGTGTCTTCAGGGATCCTGTGGTGCCCACTTACTCAAAGCAGTAACTGCATTTTCAGCAGTCTCCGTCACGTTAAGTGATTCCCACAGGTTTGGCAACGGAGCGTCCCTTGCACATAAAGGTACACAGCTTCAGATCCATGTACAAAAAGGTTGCAAGCCCTAGATATGGAGATCGGTGTGACTTTATTCTCTGCTGATAAATTACTTCTGATTTTAAAAACAGGAATTTCACCTTATTATGGATGAAATGGCACATTCTCCTCCACCCATTTCACGAGGCATACTGTTGCTCATTTGCACATAAGCTCAAATACTTGTGTGCTCATGTACCAAACCCTACAGTGAAGACACCAATAAACTTCCGCATTTCATGTGTACTCTCCTTCCTTGAAGGCAAAAACAGATCTCAAAGAGTCATCCCAGATCAGAAACACAAAGAATGACAAAACCTCTTTCCCCTGTGATTATTTTATCAGTCTCTTCTGGAGGGTTATCCATAAATATATTTTTAATATATGCTAAAGAAACTTCTTCATTACTGACTTATGTCAGACTTCACTGGATTTCATCTGCTAAAACAGTCAAGAACTAAATTTTATCCTCTGGAGGTTGGGAAGACTCATCCTCGCATCCAGAAAGTGGCTTGTGATGCCCTGAAACTACCTGCAAATACTGACCAAAGAAGTTACTTTATATTTATTTTTCAGGGTGAGATATTAAGATGAAGGGTGTCATCCTGCCCTTTTAAGTAACAACGCTCTGCTGTAAGGAGCTAAAACCCACTCTGGGGGCCAGGGTCTCAGGCTGGAGGAGCTCTCAAGCTGATGTAAAGAAGCAGCTCTAGTTCATGTACTGTTATTAAATATCCACTGGTCTGGAGACTGCAGTGTGCATGTCCCAGGTGACTGAACCCAAGGTTACAACAGAACCATTCTCATTTTCTCTCATCCAACAAATTTACAGTTACTCCATATGAGAGGAAATAACATCAGTAAGAGAGATGATGAACTCTACTGTGGATATTCTGTGGCCTAATGATTAAGGCTTCATTCTCAATACGGAACGAGGTGATGAATTTAAATCTAGATTCTCCATGTCCCCAGGCAGTTCTCTGACTGCCAGGCTGCTTGCTGACAGGCAAGGCTCTGCTTCAGGAACCCC